>VXCM01001793.1:143295-171736 GCA_014773175.1 Lucifuga dentata
AAAAAAAAAAAAAAACATAAATTATTACATTACATAAATTATTTTGTTTTTGGTTGATTTTTTATTTTTTTTTTATTTTATCCTATACTGCAACAGTATAATGAGACCTAAATAAACCTCCCTCCAGCTTTCCATCTTTTGCTTTGCTTCACTGTGTGTGTGTGTGTGTGTGTGTGTGTGTGTGTGTGTGTGTGAGGTGACATCATGCTGTTGACAAACAAAGCATGTTATTTATGTGAGTCCATATCCTGATTGGGAGACGAACATTTCCACTCATAATCATTCCCTTCAACGCCCCCCCCCCCCNTCTCTCTACATACACACCTCCCCAACCTCCTCCATTCATGTACTTTTTTTTCAGCTTCCCTCTCTCCTTCCCTGCTCTCATTCCACTTGTTTCTTCACCTTGGATGGCATCCACATTTCTCTCAGCTTCTTGATATCCACAATCCTTCTCTCCTTTTCTGTTTGCTTCTCTTTCCCTCCATCCTTTCCTCACACATCATTCTTCCCTCTTTTTTTCTTCTTCTCCCATTGCTCCATCCATCAGCCATGTGGTCAGCAAATTTATTGCTCATGACATCATGGCTGCTGATGCTGCACTGCCGTCACTGCCTGCCATGTTTTTGTATGTTTCCTCTCTGCCCTTCACTGAGTTTTCTTACTTCATACTGATTCCATCTAATCACCATGGACAGAAGAGCGAGAGTGCACAAGAGAAAGAGAGCAGAAACAGAGAGATGGAGAAAAAGAGAGGGAAATGAAACATGCTGGACTGACTTAGGGGATAAATACACCTGTAGTGTAGCTAAGCAGATATCCATTTAACTCCACCGATGGGAATGGATCATGTTTGAAAGAATTAAGTATTGCAATTGAATTAATTCCTTGTATTTTTAATTTTTTTTTGTTAACCCCTCGTGCATGACAGCCACCGATAAGCATATCTAATTCATATGTGCATATGCTTAGCTGTAATTAGTATCAACTGATGCAGTACTTAAAAAGCAAGATTTGTGGAGTGTACTCCACAATATTAGATAGGTACAGGATTATTCAGGATTACACTAAGAAACAGGTAATCATTTATAATCCAAAACTCCATATCTCACTAGTAAGGAGATCTGTTTCTATTGTTGCTGAACAAATGGAGTAATGCATTAGCACTTCCAGGGCTAAGTGTATGATTTCTAAGATATCACTGGAGAATACCGTGCAGGAGTGGGAAGTAATTCTCAATACTTTAAGTAGCTTTTTCATGTACTTTTATGATCCCATTGTGAAACCAGTACATCTGATTTTACATCAGTAGTATTTTGAAGTTTTATGAAGAAATGTTGTTTTAAAGGATCATACAGATCATACCAGCGATCATGCATGTTTGAGCCCAATATATACAATCCATGCACATGTGATTTTACTGACAACGATTTTCCAAAATATACCACTTTAATGGTAAATTTCTGAAATTGTTTTCCTACGTTCCAGCTTGCCATTGGTTTCAGTTATTAAAATCAGCTTGGAGAGACTTGAAACGTCTTGTGATGTGTAATCCGTCACAGCAGACATGATGTGTATTCGATTAGTTTGCCAAAGTAACTTTATTTAACCGATTTAACATGGAGTTAAAGTATTTCTATGCCAGGAAATATACTCCCAGAAAAAGACGGCTTTTACTGAGAAATTGAAATGACTGAGTCTTCTACAATTGTGCATAAGTGTTAGAAGGTGAAACATTGAATTTTAAGGTGGGTGTATCACCTGAACATTTGATTNTGTGCATAAGTGTTAGAAGGTGAAACATTGAATTTTAAGGTGGGTGTATCACCTGAACATTTGATTGTGAAAGATTTAGGGGATGTAAAAAAAAAACAACAAAAAAACAAACAAAAAAAAACATTACAACTAAAATACAGTTTTATGGTTTGGAAATTACTTGTCAGTCATATAACATATATGCTGGTTGTATATATTGGGCTCAAACATGCACGATCGCCGATATGGTCCTTTACAGCTTACAGTGAGGAGGATTTTCCATTTCAGTTTCCAGTGACCTTCCCAAGAGCTTGACAAAAGTAAAGAGTCTTAGAAGTACAAAAGACGAATCTAAACAACACAAGCAATTGTGATCAATTATTCATCAGATTTAACTGCTGTCTGATGACACAACAAAGGAAACAGACACATGCTGTTAATATGTAAATGTCAGTAGAAAAATGTCTTTGAGTTTTGTATATATACAGCATGTATATGCCGGCAGGGAACCCTGATCACACTCATTATCCTGATTAGCGCTCAGTGTAATCAGCACTCCCTGTGTGCTCTTTAGATTAAAATCAAGATGGATCTCAAACACATGATTGACTGACTGGGCTGGTACTGTAGATGGATTACAGCCTGATTGACTGGATGGATGACTGGCGGCATGCAGCAGTAATGTAATGCTTTTCCTATCATGTGGGAAACAAACAAACAAACACAAAAAAAAAGTAATTTTGTCTTGACCAAAAGAAACAACACGATAATAATAATAATAATAATAATAATAATAATAATAATAATAATACACCAGATTTATAAAATGTACAACACGAGAAAATTTAGAATATTTTGCTTACTAGTGCTTATTGTTTGTAGTTTTCGTCAAAGAACTACAATGTCTCAAGGACTTTCCAAGTCAACACACTAGTGATTCTCAAACTCTCTAAGAATAGAAGGAAAATTATCATTAAAAACAACCTAAGCATGTAAGGAAAAAAACAAAAACAAAAAACAAAAACAAAAAAAAAAAAAAAAAAAAAAAAAAACAACAAAAAGAAAAAAAACTTGAGAGAGGCATTTCAGAGGACCTTAAGGTTCAAGATGTAGTCAATGTAATATCATAATAATCAATGATATGTTCCAGTGAGAAGCGTTAGTCAAGTGAGTCCATCAGGTTGCCTACTTAAAGGACCATACTGGTGATTGTGCATGTTTGAGCCTAATATATTCAATTTTGATGCATGTTATGTTACTGAAAACCATTTCCCAAAGGATAAAACTGTATTTCAGCTTCCCTGATATTTTGCAAAATCTCTGAATCTTTCAAAATCAAATATTCAAGAGATACACTCACCTTAAAAATCAAGATTTCACTTGCTAATAGTTACGCAGCCTTATGAAATCACAGTCGTTTAAATTTTTTGATAAACACAGGTCTTCTTTTTGGCTATATTCCCCAGTGGAGACATACATTCACTCCACACTTTTTTTTTTTTTTTAATGTGCTTAAACGCTAAAATGATGAAACATTGGAAAAAAAACTGAATACACGTCTTGTTCGCAATGATGGATTACCTATCCCAAGAACATTTTAAGTATCAACGAGTTGATTTTAATAGCATACCAGAATGAAACTGAAACCAATGGCGGTCTGGAAGATAGGATTTTTTTTTTTTGTTTTGTTTTGTTTTGTTTTTTTTAATTCACCGTTCCAGTACTATGCTTTGGGAAATTATTGAATATATTAGACTCAAACATGCCCGATCTGCAGTATGCTCCTTTAAGCCTGATTATTGGTCTCTGGTTTAATTAACAGCAATAGTGAAGCATATGCGACCTCAGAATGCTTTATTTTATCCTTGATATACCCATCTGACCACCAGCTGGCTGACTGACTGATTAGATGGGTGGCAGGCTTGATGGCTGACAAGTCGAACTGGCAACTGACTGAATAGCTGATAAATCTGTGTTGGTCGGCTCAAAATCACTGTATTACATCCTTGCTGACTGACTGACTATAGACAAAGTCAAAGATACAGCAGATGATTAGGGGTGACACTGATATGGAGGTCAATATCATGTTATTGTTGCTTGATTGACTGTATTAGCAAAAGTTTGTACCATCTGTTTGTCAAAACAGTTGCTTACCTTGGCCAAGTCTGATTAAAAGATGAAGATGAATATGTGTTTGGAAAAAAAAAGAAAAAAAAAACATATTTGAACACACTCAGTGATAGAAAGCGTTGCATATACATACATACATATATATATATATATATAAAACCTTTATTTAATCTTTATTACTCTCGAATCTCATTGAGATAAAAAAAAAAAACAACTCTCTTTTAAGAGCGACCTAGCCAAGAGGACAGCATTAGAAACAAGTTACAACAATAAATACAATACAACCTGTAACAATAAATGCAACACAGACAGACTACATACTCTGCAACACACAGCATTCAAAGAAAAGGTTTTTTTTTTTTTTCCAAAATAAAACATACTTGTCTCAAGTGACCATCCTGACAGAACCTAAAAACAAAGACATCGACCAGTGTGCTAATTTCCTGTTCCTTCAGCATTGATTTGAATTCCTCAAGAGTAATTAACTCAGACATTTTCAAATCCATGTGAAGGGAGTAGCATACTTAAAGCTTTTTTTGCTCAATTCTGTCCTTACCCTGGGAACAGACAACTGGAGACCATAGTGTAGAGCATATTGGCTTTGGATTCTGGATAATCGTGTGTAGGTAAGAATTAAAAGAAAAGATAGAGTAGAGAGAAAAGCAATATTTCAGCATAGCCCATAGTGTATTAGTATGATGTTATAATGATGCTAGTTATAATACTGAAAATACATTTTTTACTCTGATAAGGCAAACAAAAGTGCAAAAATTTGGATAGACCAGCTAGTACATGATGTCATTCTGTCTCTGCATCTCGTTCTCTCTCTATTTCCTCTCTCACACATGCTTCATTTGTCCCATATTACATAATCAACCATGTTAAAGTATAATAAACTAAGTTGAGGCCAAATGACATTGAGCAACAGCAAACACAACCGGCAGGGAAACAAAAATGACAAGATGCCATAGCATAACAGTAAAGTTATTGTTATTTTAACAATCAAGTACACGCTGCATAATTTCAAATAAAAGAAGATTTGCAAAAGCAGATGTGATTAGAATCTGTTGATGACAGAGAGTTATGGAAATGTATCTTCACAAACAGGAGCAAATAATGGCAGGAGGAAAGGAGGTGTCAATCATACATTACTTCTTAGGGTAGTGTGTGTGTGTGTGTGTGTTTCCGTGCATTGGCATGAGAGCTGGCTCCAGTGCTTCCATTAAGACATAAAAAAGCAAGTTGTATGAAATGTTAATGCTGTTTGTCATTTACACACACACACACACACACACACACACACACACACACATATCTTTGTTAGGCCAACTTAGGCATTAAATGCAAATGTTCATAGCGGAAATAAACCTTGAATGCAAGTGTTTAAGGACACACCCACGTTTGTATCAGGATATATTTTGTCTTCAAAAGATGCTTTTGTATTGTTACTTTGTGAAAGGCAAAATGGCAGCGCACCATTGTTTAATAGCGAATGTCTGTAATTGGTCCAATAGGGGCAGCGTTCCCGACTGTCCGATAGCATCTGTCTGGTAATAGACCATTTCCAACCAATCACAGTCCTTTATGCTAAGATATGGAATCTTGGAATCTCACTGTCTGACCAAGAATGTGTGTTTATGTGTGTTTGTATGGTGTGTGTGAATGTGCTCATGTGTGTATTGTCCTGTCCAGCTTCTTTACCTCATGAATCTTTAAGGAGGGATTACCAGTAAAGCTTTGATCAAGTCTCTCTCTCTCTCTCTCTCTCTCTCTCTCTCTCTCTCTCTCTCTCTCTCTCTGATGGCTCCTTCCCAAAAGTCTAAAGCAGCTAATTATAATATATATATTATATATATAATACAACATAACATAATACATACTCATTATTACATGAGTATGTATTACATTGTTCAGTAAATAAAGGGTATTCTTTGTGAGAGTGCTGTAAAAATGATTTCTTTTTTTTTTTTTTTTTTNTTTTTTTTTTTTTTTTTTTAATAATTAGGTGAAGAGGTGAAGAAGAGACCGAGAACATTCTAACGAATGCTAAATTTTCATCTATTTCTTTTTCCTCATGGGAATAGGCTTCCATGGGCTTGCCTCTCTCCCATTATTGTTTTTATCATACTACTCTGTCTCTCTTGGTCTCTTCTTCACCTTAAAAAAANAAAAAAAAAAAAAAAAAAAAAAAAAATCACTAAACCACTTATTAAACTATACAGTTTTAAAAATATTCCTTGATCTTTCTCTGACATTCAGCACTTAAGAGTAGAGGACATTGCCTGTCTCCCGGCACGTGTCACTTTCTTAAACACATTCTTAAGATGAAAGTGGAGGCAGGATGGAGAGGATGAGGAGGAGGAGGAGGATGTCTTGATGAACAAGTACTTGAGCAGCGTTGTACCAAAACAGCCCTCGAAACGCTCACCTTGGATTATGCATTTTGTTAAAAGAATAAAGTACTGTGCCTTTGCGTGTGTGTGGGCGCGTGTGTGTGTGTGTTTTGCATAATGAGAGTCCTTAATGGAGGTGTATTCTAATGAGGCTTACAGCAGGTCAGAGCCGGCCAGTGTTTAATGACAAATAAATAGCTAACAGAGCGCTGCGACGGCTTTAGGGTTAGACAACATGAACTGTTTAGGAGATAGAATAATAAATTGTTGTTGAGTGTTTTATTCTGAGTCTCTCTCTCTCTCTCTCTCTCTCTCTCTCTCTCTCTCACACACACACACACACACACACACANCTCTCTCTCTCTCTCTCTCTCTCTCTCTCTCTCTCACACACACACACACACACACACACAACTCCCCAACATACACCTGAGAGTGACATTACTTCCTTTATATACTAATACTGGAAATGTTGATGCATTTGGCTAAGATGTTTAGCTGTAATCCCTCACGCCTGTATTAGCTCTTCATAATCCCATTAGGTATTTTTCATCCATTGCTTTACCCTAAAACCAGATTGCAAAATGTATGTCAGTGTGTTTGTTTGTGTGTGTGCGTGTGTGTGAGACCCTTAACATACAGATAGTTATCCTGTATCTTTGCAACCAAAGCATGTGTGTAATAACTAATCAGTTTATATTTGTGTGTAAGTGTGTATTTGTGTGGTGTTTTGACTTGTATGCATGTGTGTGTGTGTGTGTGTCTGTGTGCGTGTGTATGTGTGTTCATTGACCTTTTCCACGTGGCTGGTGTAATGCTGTTATTAAATTTCCACTACCCTGTTGTGCCGCTAATTAGTGTGTGATTGTGCTGTATGTGCCCATGTGTGTTGCTTGTGTGCAGGTGTGTGTGTGTGTGTGTGTGTGTGTGTGTGTGTGTGTGTGTGTGTGTGTGTGTGGTGTAATAATGCTCAAGGTAAAAGCAGGTAAAAGTAGACATAAATATTTGGCAAGATTACTGCTTATGAGTTTCAAGTTATTAATCTTTTATTGGGAAAAAAAAAAAACTATTTCCAATATACTGTGGTTTTCTCTGAGGCCTTTCAGTGTATTTCCAATTACTGCTTTGTACAAACCTCAGCACTTTTACTTTCATACTACATGTCACGCTGGGTGCTAAGCCTCCTAAATACACACAGTAATGCTATGTTAGATGCTTTATTAAGAGAGGTATTTTTTGTTTTTATTTTCACAAAGCTGCAAATTTGACTTAATCTTAAAAGTAATGTGATTCTGACTCATATTTCCCAACTTAAATTGAACATTTATACTGTTTTGTTTTGTTTTTTTTTGATGAAATCTTGTAACTTTATGCTTTCTACTATCTTCAGTCTGCTCTATATTCTGCTATACTGTGTGTGAAGTATATCTGCTGTACTGCTATTGTTTTGTGTATGTCTCTTTTTAAACAACATATTTAGTAGATGCAAGTATGGATGAATGGATGGCTGGCTGGATGGATGGATGGATGGATGGAAAACATGAACAACAAAATCCCCTACAGCGGAAATAAAATGGCACACTTGAGAGGCAGAATTAATACTGGGAATGAACGAGCTGCCTGCACATTCAAAGAACTCAGTTCCTAACTTGACAAACAAATCCATTTCTTTTTGTCATTACAAAATATGTTTCTTTTGTAGTTGAACAAAATGTCTCCTCTATTGGATCGAGTGGCCATTCTGAAGATAGATTTCCTGTATCCAGGGCCATTTTGTTGATTTTAAGCCATTAAATCTAGCGTTGTGTTTCTTGTGCTATTAAAATCACTGAGCCCCCCAGTTTCCCCCAATTCCTCCTGATAGACTGTTCAATAAGCTAATGTTGCCAGGAACCTAATGTAATTCCAGACAGTATGAGCATAGTTTTGGCTAATGTTACTTAGCAATAAAACTTTGTCCCACGACATTGGAACTGAATCACTAGAGGCTTAAAAGGGGTCCCGAACCCTTCAATGGTGCAACATTTCTAAATATACACATTTATTTTGATCTATTGTGGTTCAAAAAGCCTCGGCGTGCTGTATCGCGGAGTGGGAGTGGAAGAGTGACAGGGGGAAAAGATTGCCATTTATCACATTGAGCTTTGCTTTAATTTAATTCAACTCAGCTTTATTGTCATTCGCCTTAACTTGAGTCATTCCGCTTAACTCAAGTTCACAGAGAAACGAGAAACTTTTGAGTGCAGCAATGCATTCCAACTGAAAAAGAAGGGAAGCAGAGCAGTGGAAGAAAGTGCAAAGAAGAAAAGATAACACAAAACATTGAAACACACAATAATGTTTCCTCTATAGGTGTATTTCTCAAACTATCTCATTACATCTGAATACATGTTTAACTGATACCATAAAACTGCCTGTAAGTAAAACAGGACATAAAAGGTAACAGGGTATCTGTCTTCAAAGGTGTGTATCCTTTAAGCACTGAAACAAAAAGGAAATTATGTTCAAGGCCTCAATATGCTTCACACAAACTGACTGTCTGATCGTGAGCTTTCTGATGTGGTCTGACAACAAAATATCCAACCAAGTTCTTGTGAAGTATACCGAGACCTTAATTTCCATGTCCTGTCTTTTGATTGCTCTCTCTCTCTCTCTCTCTCTCTCTCTCTCTCTCTTTCTCTCTCTCTCTCTCTCTCTCTCTCTCTCTCTCTCTTTCTCTCTCTCTCTCTCTCAATTTAATTTTTCTTTTCTTTTTTTTTCCAATTCAAAGGCTGTATTGGCATGAAAGTTTCAAAAAAAGAATAAGTTTGCCAAAGTATCAAAGTACAAATTCATAAAATATGTGGACAATACAATATACAAAGCAGTAATAAACACAAAATAGCTAAAATACAGTATATAACAGATTCAAAATGGTGTAAGTGTGTGTGTGTGTGTGTGTGTGTGTGTGTGTGTGTGTGTGTGTGTACTGATGAAGGGCTGATGTTTAAGGGACAAAGAAGGAGTACAGTATGGCCTTTTTTTGGGCACAAAATCAACCCCCAATTACATTTCAACATATCACCCATGGTGTGTGTGTGTCATGGTGTTATGTCGAGATAATGATGTCATCTGCAGTGATGTTTTAATTATGTGTCCCTCAGTTTGTGACATGCAGTCACATATTGTGTGGCTAAATATGCCGCATGTCCCTCACCCAAAATAATCTTTTGTTTCTCACTACCATGTAGCTCAGTGAAGTTTGGTATTAACAAATTAAGTTTCTTAAAGTATTTCGCTCGGACAATTTTATATTTGTCACATTTTAAGAGGAAGTGCATCTCTGTCTCTATCTTACCTTTCATGCAGTGACCACAGACTCTTTCCTCTGGTGGTAGTCAGGATTTCTTGTGTTGTCCTTTCTCTATGGCCAGATCTGGTCACTAGGCCTGTACTTAGTCAGGATCTCTCTCTCTCTCTCTCTCGCTCTCTCCCTTGTCTCCCAAGGCTTATAGGCTTTGTATACCTATTTTCTATCTGCATTTTTTGGTACAGTCTGAAATAACAGAAGGTTATTTTGTTCTGTTGCTTTGTATTCCTTTAGAAAACTTCATGAAAAGAGTATTTCTTGGGTGTGTGGCAGCACCGCAAGCTAAAACCTGTGGAGCAAAGAAGAAAAGCCACATTGACAGTATTTAAAAAAAATAATAATAATAAAGTAAAAAATAAATAAATAAATAAATAATGACATTTCTACATTATGAAAGAACCATTCATCCCTCTAGGAGACAAAAATGTGTATGAGTGTGTGTGTGTGTGTGTGTGTGTTTTCAGGAATGTGCGTGCATGCATGTGTGTTTGTGAATTTATTGTCCATGACATTGTTCGAGGACTTCTCCCTTGGTTGAGGTGTGATTTCCTGTGTTGGAATGAGTATGTATGAAGAACGATCCTTTCTTCAAACCCTCATGTTGTATCGGCTGGGGACGCAGCCTCCCTTTCCTTCTTTCAAATTCAAATTCTGAAAGCTTCCTTGTCCATCATGCTGACAAAACACTAACTGTAGCTTCTGTTTATTGGAAGTCCACAGAGGCTTAAGGATTTCTATGTGACAAGGAGCTGTTCCTTCACAAAGCAGAAACTATGCATATGTAGCACACACGTACTGACAAGACAAATGCAGGCACGTGCATAATTTCCCACATAGATTCAAACCCATTCGTTATTTCACACACATCCATATTTTGTTTTCAAGAACCAATTATAAGATAAGCTAATATAAATGCTACAAAGATAGGTTTTGAAGCCAAAACCTATCTTTCATATTTCTCTGCACTGTTTGTAGTGCTGTTGTACTTACCGGCAACTGCAACAATTTGTTTAAAGGCGGCATATTAAACTTTATATTATTTTTAGTTTTCATTTCAAGGTGTATTTTGAAGCTTTTGCATTGCTTTAATGTGCCAAAAGTACACTGATCCACTTCTACTCTCCCAGTTTAGGTACTGTCTCTTTAAAGACTCTGACCACAAGGCTTGCTCTGTTCTGGTTGGCTCAGGCCTGAGGAGACTGCGAAACACAAATGCTAGCCAAACACTCATTTGGTAGCCTCATGCATAAATAGTCTGTGTGAAACTTTGACAATTTCAATAAATACGTAATACTATATATTAAAATTAAGTAATAATAATATGTCCCATTTAAGGCATTATTCTTGTGATTTTTTTTTTTTTCCTCTTACACATTCTAATTTGTAGATCATGTGGCATTGTGTGAGCATTTCTCGAGCAAACCAATGCGTATGACGGGACAATAATATGCCTGACAGTAAATTGGATGTTAAGGCTGTCGTGAAAACTATTCATCTTTTGTTTTATATATATATTTAAATACTTTCAATGCTGTTTTTCCCGTAAATAACGAACAAAAGGAAACAACAAATGTCTTGAGATTTTGAAAACGAATTGTCAGTCTGAAGAGCAGGCTGCTCTCTGCATTCCTGGAAAATATAATTCAGTCATTCATCAACAGCAGTTTACTATTTCAAACACTTATAATGGGATTTTGCACATCAAAGTAGGAGCTGATCATTTTTGTCTAAAGATTTTTTTTGCAAGTGTTGTGGCATAATGGTTAGAGAGATTGTTTCATTATCAATGACAGACAGGCTGGCTCTTTGCAAAAGCCATATGCCCTTAAGCAAGGCACAGAACCCCAGAGTGTTCAGTCATTGTCAGAAGTTCAGCTGATGCACTGCTTTGGGACTCTGCGCTGCATAATCCACCAGGACTAACAGGCCATTATGCAGTGTAATGTCCTTTTGTAGCCTAGGTGACCAGGCAGGGGGTCATGACAAGCGGTCTCTGTTAGACATCAGCAATTGGGTAATATCCTCTTTGGTTAAAGTGTCACGGCTTGCTCTTTAACGCCTATTTCTCTTCAAAGCAAATTATGGGTAAGGTAGCGCCATGCCAGCATGCACCTACTGACCATCAATTACTATCACTTGGTCAAAGGCTGAGTGTAACAAATCATCATGAGACTGCTCCGGGGGGAAATACACCACACCGAGGAAAGTCGAAGCACAAGAGGCTCTGCTACTGTTTCCCATTTCCACTCACTCTCAGGAGCAACGTGGGCCAGCACGGTGCACATTCGTACCTATTAGTTTCTAAACCCTAGCCAAGCAGCCCACAAGATTAGGGGGGTTTGCAGCCAGACAGGAGATAACTGTAGCCTTCACTAAATGTGAGTGTTTTTTTATTTATTTTTTTTTTTTTGTTACATTAAAAGATAATTGTGTATACCTTCTTGTGCACACCTCATCTCTCCATCTGCACATCTCATCTCCGCCTGCTATCAACAGCAGCAACAATTGCTGTCCAGGGTCTCCTGTGTCTTGCCTAATGACCACTGGGATAGGCTCCAGCCCCCTGCAGCCCTGAATAGGATAAGCAGGTGTAGATGATGGATGGATGGATAGATGGATGGATAGTTAAAATAGTGTTGTGATCAAGGCTTCTCGTTAGGGTTTATATTATAAAGGGCATGACATAAAAAATCAAGGAAAGCATTACAAATGTGAATAGAGAATAAGGTCGAGGTTAACTTTATTGGTCTCCAGGGAGAAATTTGGCTTGGGCATCAAGGCTGCTGTTCCATACACACATCTATTCTTCATCCGTACCTACAATGCAGCTACACAATATATCATAATGCGAACAAAAACCATGTGCTCCACTACATTGCAAGGCTGAAAACAACAGTACTAATAGTAAAAAGATCAAGTTAAAACATCCAACTGCAAGCCTAAAAATAAAATGTAACACTTACATAAACACACACACACAGATACAGTACACTGTATCTGTGTGTGTGTAATTCTTACCCTTACACAGTGGTGTGCCTAGCATATTTCCCAAGCAGGATAACATGAACTCTGATCTGTCAAATCCATAACACACCATATATTTCACTGTAGCTGCAGAATACACACACACACGCACACACACACACACACACACGCACACACAGATGCAGAATGTGCATGCACACAGTTCAAGTAATCTAGTAAGGGTAGCTTTAACCTTCCTGAAGTACCCTGTACCTCTTTCCTCAACACACACACACACGTGCATTCATATGTCAAGATATACACTCACAGTGATGAATTGAAGCAAGGCTGTTCCATCACTCACACAAAAGTGTTTTTTGTAATCTGGTGTGTGTGTGCGTGTATGTGTGTATTCAGGTTCTAGGAAGGTACAACACAATGGTGTCTTATGTATCTTGGTCTACACTTTGGTTTGCTCCTGTTTTTCGCCATACTCAGCACTCCCCTTCCTCTCACTGAAAGATTAAATCTAATACCAAACTAATAACAGGATAAAATCAGTATACAATATTTTTTCAGTAAAACATGTATGTATTGTTTGTAAACTGTCATGTAACGTAACGTATTTTGATTAAGAAAAAAAAGAAAGTTCTTATTTCTCCTCTCTTTTCTTCCTTCCATTCCTTTCCTCCCTACATGCCCTATCACTGCACTTTTCTATAGATGGAGCCTGTAGCCTTGATCATCCATGTGAGAACATGCAAGGGATTTAGGCATCTTATCACTGCTGCCCAGTCACCTTCTCCTCATGTCCCTTTGGTTTCTCAAACACACACATACGCACACTCAGAATCAGAATGATGGCAAGGGAGCAGGTAGCATGATATAAATTTGAGCTGAACACATGTGCTGTTGTCCATGAAGACTGTGTGAGTCTGTAAGTTTTGTCATGTGTTTGATACGTGTGTACAGCACATATAGTATCTCTGTGTGTGTGTATTTGTATGTGGGAGAGAAAGATGGGTCAAGGTGAGTATTTGTGAGGCTGGATACCTATAAAATCATATGTGTTGACTGCCTCAGTGTATTAAGTACACATACAATATATAGTATGTGCCTGAGTGTAATTATACTCTCTCGCTCTCTTTGTCCATCTTCCTCTCTCTCTCTCTCTCTCTCTCTCTCTCTCTCTCTCTCTCTCTCTCTCTCTGCGTGTGTGTGACAGATAGAAACATACAGTAGATTCTCTTTTTCCCAATGAGAGCTTAGGTGGTGTAATATAGGACAGAGAACACTACTAAAGTGGCTCCATCTTAACTCCACATTGATTTTCTGCCCACTGCCTGATCTGTTCATCTGCCCTTTTCTTTGTTTGCCCACGCATTTGTTTTCTCATGCCCTGTATTGTGTGATTGCACGATTGTATGTGTCTGCGTTCCATGTGTGTATTAAAGAGCGAACATGGTTGTGACAGGGTGTACGGCAGTGTCTGGCAACTCTGTCTTCATAAAAATGCAAAGACATGCTACTCGTTAGCCAGATTTGTTCGAAGGAATTATAAGATTCCCCAGGCAAAGTGCTGATCAAATAATGGCCTTGATAGTTCACATTGGTTGTTAGGGAACTTGTGTGACAATAAAAAGGATATCAAAATAAAAGATACAATCAAATTCTTTATCGTATACAGTAACTATAATCATTTATGATATTTGATTTGTGTAGTCAGTAAAAAAAATGCATAACAGGAGATGTTTACCTTATATTTGCCTGCTGAGTGTGTTACTTTTCATACTCGCATGGGACAAAGTGATTTTATTTCCACTTAGTCCATGGCCCCTTGCCAGTCATAAAATTTTAAGTACTTTTTTATTCATTTCGTGTAAACAATATGTTTTTATGGAACATTTACACTGGGATACATTTGCCATCCTTGAAACAAACATTACTTGCCTACTCTAAAAAATAGGAGAAGCTAACAAGTTTTGAGTATGAATGATGATGATTTACGTTCATAATGCTCATCATCCAGCCATAAGTCACAACTTGCAACATATAATTCGGGTGGGACTGAAACTCAACAAGAAACAGGGAAGTGAAAATGAAGTGTATATGAAGAGTTTAAATTTGTGCCCCCAAAAAATGGTAATAATTTCTGTGTTTTCATGTGCAAATTCAGCCATAAAAAAACATTTCCTCTTTCCCGCTACATCACACAGACTTCCACATGCAGTACATCTGCTACTTCTTTCATCTTTTGTGTCTCTCATACATACATACATATATTTTCATTTTTGAGAAGGTCACAAAGTCCCTGCAGGGGAAGTTTGGGATTGAATCCATGGCTTACACACTCGCATCAGTGTATCTTGTATCTTGACATTTAGAAGTACTATCAGTCAGGTCTTTTAAATGTAATATACTTGCTCAGGATAAAATCATCTGTGGAACGTCTCTGCTGCATTATAGCCTGAGTCCTAACTGCTTATTTAACTGTCAGTGTTCATAATACACATAATACACACAGTTTACACACAGTAGGAAAGAGCTTTCATCTCTCTAGAGTGGTATCCAAAATTGAAGTAATTAGCATACACACTCTCAACTAATGCATTCATTTTTGCTGTCAAATTCTTAAAAGAAGCTATACTTGACAGTGTATAAATGTACCAAACCTACTGACACCAAATTTGGTTCTACAGAATAAAATCATTTTTGATATTTACTGTAATAATGGATTTATTTCACAAATAGAAATGGTGGATTTATTATTTTTTGAAGCAAATCTAATTAATAACAGTCAGACTGTTGTGGGTGAGGGTGAAGACCAAGTAAACCTCGCCTGCAAAAGAATGGTAAAACATGCAGGCTCATGTATGGAGAATGGAAATGTTGAATGCCCCTCCATCAGCAAGCACAGGAGACATGAATGCTGCTACCTTTAGCGGCAGTGTTAACACATGTACACTCATGTCTTCAATAGCCAGATACAGTGGCTTTCAACAGGTCAACCTACATCATCAGGCTGTGAGGAGATGAAATGGACATGCAAAAAGTTGGTAGTCAACCTTTTTTTTTTTTTTTTTTTNTTTTTTTTTTTTTTTTTTGAGATAATTGTGGCAGCCATTGCTATAATGATTTTACAAATTCATTTCCCACAAGTCACCTGTGGTTACTCACATGGCAAATTATATTTACTTGTTTTTTCTGCTGATGAACGTGATGTTTTGAAGCTAAGTTTATTTAAGGACAATACCAGTAATTTTGCATGTTTGAGCCCAATACATAAAACTCGCATACACTTTACGCTACTGACAACCATCTCTCCAAATATACTACTTTAAGTAGTTCATAAAACTTCCATGGTTGGATTCAGCACTTCCAGGACTATACACACACACACACACACATACACACACACACACACACACACACACATTATGAAGTGTTTTTACTGTAGCATTTTGGAGTAATACATTTTCAAAATCCTTTGCACAGACATGCGATTGGCAAAATTTCTTATTTTTGATCAGTCCCAAAAATTTAAATTTACATAAGTAGTTAATAGGTGTATTCAGCACTTCTAGGACTGTATACACACGTATTATGAACCATTTTTACTGTAGCAGTTTGGAGTAATTAATTTCCAAAGTCCACTAAATAGACGCGATTGACAAATTTCTCATTTTTGATCAGCCCTTAAAAATGAACTTTACATAAGTAGTTAAGCAAGGAACTGAGATTAAATGGATTTTAAGCTACTCAAGATCAAAAGCTCAATTATGTATGACATCTTTGGTTTTGGAATGTGGACTTAAAAGGAGCTGACAGCTAAATTGGGGCACAGCTAGAACAACCACAGTAAACGGATTGCTCAGTTTGATCATAATGATAATAGATATCAAGTATTATACAGCAAGTGTATGCTTCTCTTAACTTACAGGATAAATGAACATAACCGTACTGATGGAGAGCAGCAGGGTGTGGGGGTGAACATGTACACTCATGTCTCGCTTGTGATTTCAATAAGAAGGCATAGCAGGTACCATAAGGAGCAGATGTGTGTATGTGTGTGTGTGTGTATGTGTGCATGTGAAAGCAAGAGAGAAAGGAGCAGAGATCTGTTTTAAATGAGAGGAGAGTTTGGATCAGACAAAGACCCCAGCTACTGGAATGTCAACAAGCTGAGGAGAGGGCTCTGTCTACACATGTGAGTGAAATCCTGTCTGCTCACACACTATTCACATGCAACTCTCACACAAACACGTCAGGAGAAACACACGACACACACACAATGCAACTGCATGCATGAAGAGATTCATGTAATGAACACACTGCCATGTACATTTGCACAAGACCCACTAATCTCCACGTGTCTGTATACCTTTGAAACACACACACACTCACACACACACATACACAGACTCCCCCCTTGTGCTGATACCCTGTTTGGAGCTGCGATGAGCCATGCAAAATGAAGAGCAAACATACCTGTATGTCATTATAGTTAGACTTCAGACAGCTTGTTGCTGGAACAGTAAGGCCTGAAACTAACCTTGTGTGTGTGTGTGTGCGTGTGTGTGTGTGTGTGTGTGTGTGTGTGTGTGTGTGTGTGTGTGTGTGTGTGCATGCGCACGTGTATAAACATGTACACATGTTTTTTATTTGTGGAAGCATCCATGCATATGTGTCTTTGCACTTCTACATGCCAAGAAATGTGTTGTGTATGTGTTTGTGTTCCCTGAATATTCATGTTCACAGTTTGTTGATAAAGAGATGCAGGAAATGATCTTTCTTTCTTTCTTTCTTTCTTTCTTTCTTTCTTTCTTTCTTTCTTTCCCTCAAAGAGCCTTCACTTCACACACATCCATGTGTTTTGACATTCCTTCTAAGCACCAACAAAGCCTCTTAATTTCTCCCATTTGGTTGTCCTGTTGTTACAGCTCTGACATTTCTGCATTTCTGTGGTTTCACAGTCTGCAGTAAAAAGGCTGACCTGTCTGTGGCTATGTGCAAGTGTGTGTGTGTGCGTGTGTTTCTATCACAGTGTGAAAGAGATTTCAGTGAGAGATACTGCAGCCTATACTGCATGTCTAAATGGAACATGAGCAGTAGGTGTGTATTCTGGTTTGGGCCTTAGCCAAGCACAGCTGAGAAGGTACTGATCCATGTGATGATGATGATGATGATGATGATGATAAAGGAGAAAGAAGTATTCAAATGTCTTTTTTTTCCATTGAAGAAAAGTGGTAATACTACTATATCACATGTAAAAGTATTAGCAGTAAAACATATTCAATAACCTGAAGAAAACATAATCATTGTAAAAAAGAAAAAAAATGAGAGTTTTACTGCCAGATAAAAATGTTAACAACAGACAGTAGAATTGTCATCAATTCAGATGGTTAGAAGGAGGAAATAAAGAAGAAATAAAGACGGAAGTGTGTCAGTAAGTAAAGAAAAAAGTGGGGAAGGAAAGGTAGAAGGACAGAAAGAGGGATGGAAGAAACCAAGGGAGAATGAAAAGTAAGAGCAAATCAATCAATCAATCAATCAAAGAAGGAAGAAAATAAGGAAAAAATCAACCAAGGAAAGAAACAAAGAAACATCATACAGTATATGTACTATTTTAACTCATGTTCAGTGTAAAATCTGAATCTGCAAAGTAGCTTGTAACTACAGTCATCAGATGAACATAGCTGAATAATAAAAGTTTTCCTCTGAACTTTGGCAGAGAAAAAGTAGAAAGTCTCGCAAAATGAAAAGTTAAACTGTACTTACAGTATTATACTTACGTAAATGTTCTCAGTTGCCCCATTCCTTCTATTTCTTAAGCTTCCCATAACATCCAATAAACAAAAAAAAAACAAAAAAAAACAAATGATCTTTCCTGCCTGTGCCCTCTGCTCAGTGTGAAACCAACTGCTTTCCTCTTTTTCCTCCTCCTCTTCATCCTACTCAGAAAGAAAGAAAGAAAGAAAGAAAGAAAGAGCGTCTTTTGAGTCATTACAGTAGAAATCTATTGATTCTCTCTGTCTGCTCTGGCTGCTTCTTTCCGCTTGTTATTGACTCTGTTCTGTACTGTTTCACCACATCTGCTGCCTTCATACTGTACAGTTTGAGCTCTCCTGGAAGTGAGAATATTTTTAATTATTTAAAATATTGTATGATAAAATTGTATAGGTTAAGGCTTTAAAATTATATCTCCACTTCCAAATAAACAAGGAGATAATTTAAAACACTAAAGGAAAAGGTTCCCAGTGGCACTTGTCCCAATTTTTCCCCCTCTTCTGTGAGTTAGTATACATGCATGTATAAATCTAGACATGTGGAATGTGTCTTTAGAAGACACAAGTCAGAAACATAGATTCATCTGTTTGTGTGCCTTAGTCGATGTATATTTGCATATTTGTGTGTTCGTACATACAACTGTGTGTGTGTGTGACTAGAGCCTGTCTATTTTTGAACCTAAGGGCTTCTCATGGTAGCTACCAAGTTATTGTTCTTGCTCTAGCTTCACACACACACACGCACACATGCACAAACAGACTCGCACACACATACACACAAGCAGCATGTACATAGGTGTCCTGACAGAATCATCACTCTTTTGGGGACATCTCCACAATCATATATGCAAATACATGCTTAAAGAAGTAATGCACATGGGCATACAAAATATATGTATCCAAATATACATGTATATACACACAAGACACATGTATGGCATGCACACACACATACACACACACCTCTGTGCATGAGGGCTATGTATGTCTAGGATTCAGTGCTATTAGTGTGTGATAACATGAGTAGAAGGCCTAAGCTGCAAGTCCTTGCTAAAACACACACACAAACACACAAATACCGAGAACGAGAGAGAGAGAGTTGGGCATGTGCTTCACACATGTTTTGTCGGTTCTGTCTGTGAAATTGCAAATTGAGCGCTGATTTTTCATGAGAGATGTGATTGGATGAACAAAATGATCATCACTGTGTGTTTCTTCAGATTCTGACTTCGATTTTATCAATATGATTAAGGTTCTTCTATCAAATCATCATTATAACCTACTGCATTAATTAACTTCCATTCTTTTGATCTCATAATAACTGTGCGGAGTGAAAAGACTGCTCCTCTCCAAGTCAAGCATGACTTTGAAGTCTCCACTGTTTATGAAGGCTACTGAAAAGAGACGATTGATTGTCAGGGAAAATTAATCACTGTTAATGATTTTCAGCGCAGCAACTGCTCTGTTCAGCATCATTAGTCTTCCTAAGACAAATGACAGGCAAGAAACTGTAAGTAAACTTTAACATCAAGGACAGAGCAACAACACTGCTGGCTCTGAGCCCCTCCAAATAAATCTGGGTAGTTTAAATATATTTGTTTTACACCCTTTCTCAGTCCTTCATGGCGTGCCAGCTGAAACTCAGGAGAGAGAAAAGTAATCTGTAAGTGTTTAGCTGCTTGGATTACAGATTAAACAATGAAGGGAATTTGTAAAAAACAAAACAAAAAAAAAAAAAAAAACAATTAAATTAAAGTTTGTNTTTTTTTTTTTTCCATGTCTTGAGGATATTAATAAAACATGTCACTCAAAAATAAAGACCTGTGTCAGTCTGATGGTAAATTTCACCATCAGTGATGTACAGTAAACACTGATGGTTTCTGCTATATTTTTTTCCAGATTAGGTGTTTTCGTTATGTTTTTCCAGCTGCCACACAGTTGGGAATTACTGGTAGTTTAGGTTTAGCATTTAGGTTTCCTTTGCCAATGTGACATGTCTGCTTTGCTTTGCTTTGACACCTGAGGAATGCTAGTATTAAATATATTGCATCTCCTTAACATGCTAACCTTCATGAGCTTTTACAAAAGACATGCCTTGCAACAATACAGAGGAAATAAGATAGGATTTGGAGCCTCTCTTATCGTGCTGATTTAGCATAGTGGTATGCAGTTAGTATTTCTATGAATCACCCCCAATGTGTTTTACAGCCACTTAAACTGGCTAACTTTTCTTGTAACACCTTGTACTGCCTGCTGGTGTGCTCCTGCTAGAAACAAAGAGACTTGGAACACACCTAGGTATGCCTGCCTGTGGGTATACTTGCACGATTATGTGCACATCGGTCTGTTCATGACTGTTTGTGCTATGTGTATTGTCTAGTAGCTGTGTGTAACATTTACACCCTCACACATGATTGATTGCAGCCTTAGGACTACTTACGTGTGGGCCCTTTTTTGCCTTCTAGTACTTGGAAAGCGGTCACACACCAAAGCCACACAGCCACAGAAAAATCACTCTTAAAGCCGAACCTCTGTGGTGACAAGGAAATAGCCCAGAGTCCTGCTTGGAGTGGTTGTTGTTTGATCGCTGACTCAAATATCAATAGAAATAAAACAGGAAGCAGCGGTGATTCAGTGCTTTCACTCCATTTAGCTGCATCAGCGACAGCTTGACAAATCAGCCTGATTGCTGCTGCGAGTGTTGCATGATTGATCACTTTGTGGCAGCAACTTCACAGCGGAGTTTAGCAGAAATTAAGTGTGTGCTTTCCACATGCAAACTGTATAATTTTATATTTAATTTAGGGGTTTAGCATTCAGCAGCAGAGCTAATAACTTTAATTGAAAACACCTCTGAACCAAATTCAGCATCTTCAGCTCTTGAAATCATCAGTTCTCACTCCTCTTATTCCTTAGTCATTGCTGTTACTGTATGCCCCCTGTTACAGGGAGGTCAGAGGTCAGGGTTGAAAGTATTCTTTCCCTCAGCAGCTTTACAACATTATCTCCTATCAATTATGTCCACATATTATTAGCACTTATGGCAAAGTTTTGGGGGTAATTTTATCTGAAGTATATATGTATATATTTTTTAAATATGGCTCACACAGAATGTTCATAATGCATTTAGTATTTTCAGAGTATATATGTTGTATTATGTGAATGTTTTAAAAGATTCTGAATTGGTTAGCCCTTCAATATCATAAACCAGACTGGCTAAGGGACGTTCAAGGTTAGGCAACTCAAAGGTCATGGTTATACTTATATTTCAGTCGTGCACAAGGATGCCTTGACAATCAGTCCTAAAGCATAACTGTTTATTCTGAATAAAGTTTGGTGTCTCAGTTCACCACAGTAGAGACCTGCAGCTTGTTTAACTTGGACATCCTGCTGCTGTTATTTGTGTAGACATTAAACTTTGTGTTTCCTGCCCAAACCAATGACACAAAATGAAAACAGCTTATGAGAATGTTTTTTATTCATCCAGTCATAGAACTCTACTCTTTGGCTGACAAAATGTGACCACTTATACACCCTATAATATGCATCAGATACGTAAACTTAAGCAACAGCTATTCTGCATAAAATGGATGCAGTGTAGTTTGAAAAAGAACTCATTTTCATTTGTACCATAAAATCAGATTATTGTCAATATTCTGTTAAATTCAAGTTAGCAAGCAAAATGGTGCCACTTAAGGACAGCAGATTTTAGGAGGACAAAAACTCAACCTTTTTCCATTAGTCTCTTCCATTATTCGACCTATCATATATATATATNTTTTACTGTGGGCAAGAGACGTTTCGTTCCTGTTGGGATTTTTAAAAAATTCCTTTGCCACTTCAGTTTCTTTGTCAAGGTCACAGTATATTTGCAGAGTGCACCCATGATGAAGGCTATAATTTTAGTTGATATTATCTTGGAGCCCAGAAATATTGTCATATATTATGCTCCATTAATTAAGCTGACTATTTCACCAGCCATCCCATTCTGTTCATCTGTCCCTCTGAAACCCTTCCTTCATCTTTCTCATCCTTTTTTTTCCACATATCACTCCATTTCTTCCTAGATTTCTCGCTCTGACAGACCATTTCTTAGTTGACTCCTATGTACTCTCTCTTTCCTCTTTTCTTCTGCATTTTCTTTCTCTGCTGTTTTCACTATCTCCCTTTCTCTCTGTCTCTCTCTCTTTCCCCTCTTTTTTGATTCTTCAATTTAGTTTCACATGTTGCTTGGTATTAGTGCTGACCTTCAGAGTTTGGCTCTCAGGGAAGGCTTAGGGTGATGTTAGCCATGTTATTAGCTAGTAAAATTAGGACTGTGAGGAAGGTTTCTGCAGGTTTAAGTGCGATTATCATTATTGCACAGTCTTGCCACGGGGAGTCAGATAATGTATTTATTAGTTATGCAAATTAATGTAAGATTAAAAAAAATGTCTTTTTTTTGTCAAAGATTAAGAGTCACAAAATGATGCAGTGCAGAACTTTGATTTTTTGTTTGTTTCAACAAATTATATTTGCCCTTTATTTTCTGATTGGAAACATGCCAGAACAATTACAGATCAGGATATTCGTGCACATCTCAATGCTGCAGGTGCTTTGGCTCCTGCATCTCTCGCAAAAAAAATAAATAAATAAATAAATAAATAAAAATAAAACATGAAACTACAGTCTGCTGTAAGCTGAGATAGCCAACTTGGTTAGAGATAACTTAACTAACATTACGTAGGGTCAAAAGTGAATTAGATGTTTAGCTTTGGTTCCTTGCCAATCTTATTTGGATGGGATCCTGGGAGCTGAGATGGAAAATTATGTATTTTAGTGGAATGTTGTTTTCCATTTAGCCTTTTGGTTTTTCTTTGTTTTTTTCCACCACATCTTACCCATGAATTTTAGACAGAATCATCCCTCTCTAGTATCAAACTATAATAAATGTGGCGGTATTGACAGCCTGCTGTGAAATCTGTAGTGTTGGAAAGTCTTTAAATGCAGCAAAAAGGGAACAATGCTTGCTTGCTGCTGTATTGTCAAACTGTGATTACTGTACATAGCATTGACTAAAAACAAGTGAGAAATTAATAAGCTTTAAAACATATTGGAATGTATTGGAACACTCTTAATCTTGGATAAAGCTTTACTGATGTTCAGTTAACATACAGTAAGCAGCGCCAGCCTTACATACAAAAGCAGCTGCTGAAGGGTCCCACAGCCACCAGGGGGCCCTCTACCAAGTATTTGTGTCTTCGTTATTTTGATGGTCTTATAATAAAAAACATTTACAAAACAATTTACTTGAAAGCACTATTTTGATGAAGATTCTCAGTCATCCAGGCGGTAGATATGTTGTTTGTGTGAAAACTTGGTCAGGTCAACTGGATTCATGTTTTTAATTCTGAAACATTTCACCATCCATCCAAATGGCTTCATCAATCAGAAATGAATGCAATGCACAGAAGGATGTTAAACCTCCAGTAACTACAGTAACTGAGCCATTTGGATGGAGGGTGAAATGTTTCAGAATTAAAAACTTGAATTCAGTTGACCTGACTGAGTTTTTGAAAGCACTTTGTCTCTCAATCTCTATTTCTGAATGTGCAGCCTGGGCCAAATTTAATGCAAAGCAGAAAAAATGCTTGCACATGGTGTGTGTACATCAAGTTATCATTAGCTGTAACTAGCATCTTTGAGCAAGAATCATGACACTGAAGAGAATAAGTAAACCCGAAGAGAACAGATAAACCTTTGCGCTCTACATTTTAAAAACTGGGGGCCCCCAATTTCAAATCTGCTTTAGGCCCCCAAATTTCTAGGGGTGGTCCTGCCTGTGTGATTCTTTGAGGACCAATACAAATTGTTACAGACCAAAAAAGAAACAACAAGTCAGACAGATGACTGCACAGACAAACAGATGAAGCAGAATGCAGCCATCAGCAGTCACCATCATCTCTCTCTCCCACTGCTTACCGTTTTCCCTGTTGGCTGCGAAACGTACAGATGTTACTGATCAAAGCGGAGTTATCCAGCTGTCCCAATTCTCTCTCTCTCTCTCTCTCTCTCTCTCTCTCTCTCTCTCCTCTTGTACTATAGCTGACTCTCAGGAATCTCTCCAATTCCTCGTTTCATGACCTCTCCAGTCTACGCTTGTTAAATATTAACTGCCCTACTCTCTCTCTCAACAATTCTTCCCTCCTGCGCTGTCCCCCTTTCCTTTCCCTCACCCACTCCATGTCTTTTTTTTTCCCTCTTAGTTTCTTCTCATCCTTTTACATTTGTTCTTTTCNTCACCCACTCCATGTCTTTTTTTTTCCCTCTTAGTTTCTTCTCATCCTTTTACATTTGTTCTTTTCCTCTTCCCCATGTTCTTCCTGAACATAGACATCCAAATGTGAAGTATCAATTAACCTTCTCGCCTGTGAATCTTTCTGCCTTCTTCAGTGACTTCCTCAAGCCAGATGATGCCAATGATCAGTGTCTCACACACACACGCAAGCGCACACACACACACACACACACACACACACACACACACACACACACACANCACACACACACACAAACACGCTGTATGTCTGCCTCCATGGTGGGGCTCAGATGAGATGGCAGGAAACAGGAAGTGGATATATTTGAGCTTTTTGCCTTCAACACACACACACACACACACACACACACATACACACACACACACACACATATCCAAACACTTCCACAGCTGCAGCTGCCTCAGTGCTCAGCTGAAAGGAGAGGGAAATGGAGAAAGAGAGTGTGAGTGAATGTTAATCTCTCTGTGGGAAAGAGAGAAAAGAGAGGGTAAAGTGATAACTTAATACCAAGATGTTTGCATAGGAAGTGTAAGAGCGTGTGCATGGGTGGGCACTGAAGTGTGTAAGTTCGTGCAAACATCTATCCAAGTGTGTTTGTGTTTTGACATCTGTATGCCTGCACCTACATCTGTCAGTGTATTAATATATGCATGAGCATGAAGGTGTCACTCCAGTTTATGCTGGTCAATACTTACTGAGTCACACACCAATTAATCAGACTGATGGCTCATAAATCTTTTGGGGGAATTTTGCATTTTGCTGTGTCGTGCTTCATGGAAACATATGACAAACCTGTCTAACAAGCTGTGCCGCATGCTGAGTGAGGCAGATAATGTGTCTCTAACTGTTAAAAATGATCGAACATGGAGCAAACAAGATGTCTGCTCAAAGAGGGACCAATTATGAAATGAATTATCATCTTTAAAACCAGATCACGTGCGTTTCCTCCTCCACCTTTCATCTGTGCATGTTTGCTAGTGATCATTGTTTTTATTAGTTCATTTATATTGCTGTTATTTAATCCAAGCCATGCATACAAAGATTAAGGAATTGATTTTTAGCCAGGATATTTCATGGAGAACAAATCTTTTAAGTAAGATTTAGGTGCAAAACACTTATCAATAACTAATTATGGCAACCTTGAGGGTCACATCAACACCAAGATGTAAACAATACATACCACATCTTACAGCAGGTGCATCATTCACGTGTGCCTGAAGTGCATTGACTTACACTTCACACACACACACACACACACACATACAAAGAAACAGATCCTTATAACTCTGGTTAAACAAGTGTGGCAATGCAAAATAAACAACCAACAAAAAAAAAAAAAAAAAAAANAAAAAAAAAAAAAAAAAAAAGAAAAAAAAGGTTTTTATCCATCAGCCACTATGCTGAACAAAATGTTAATGGTAAATAACTGTAGAAAAATACATTTTAAAGCCAGTAGGGCACCACGTCCACCTTTTAAATTCCATTTGTCAGCTTCTTCATGCAGATTTTCCATGATCTGCTTTTTTGGGGCTTTTTCTTTTGCCATATTCCATGTATTTGATACATATTCTTGTGTATTAGCTAAATAAGCTGTTTAGCCTATTAAGATCTGGCAGACACCAACTCTTCATGAACTCCTGATTAGCTAATCAGGTGTGTAGATCCAGTAGAGATGGAAAATAATGAGTGCCGTGGTACTTGAGAACCGGGATTGAGCACTGGAATAAACCATTGATTAACCTTAAAATAAAAAAAAAAATATGTTAATTTTGCCATTGTAAAACCAGATTGGACACTCAATTTTTGCTATAATAACAATTCTTTACAAAATTGAAGTTTAGGTAAAACAAGAAGATCAGCGCAGAGGGTGAAAAAGTAGAAGCAGTTTGTTAAATGTTAAAAAGCCTTTGTCAAATGGACATATTTTTTGAATAAATGAAGGGCCATCTCAGATTTATATTAAACAGAAGACAAAAAGAAAATGTTTCTAAACAAATTTTAAAAAAAGAAAGAAAAGACGCACCTCTTCAGAAAATGCAATCAATAAATGCTGATCTACCTCGTTCTGCTTTGTGCATTTTATTTCTCTCTATCAGTAAGTGGCCTAAGCAACATCAGCATGTGCAGCCACCGAGTGAAGAAATTTGATCTTCTGAACCTAAACTGATAATTCTCCTGGGCTCCATCTCTGTGTGTCAGCCAATCCAATATTTTACTGTCGGACTCTCAAAAGGCAAGGCTTCCCTCAGGCATACAAATGTGATGCACTGATATATATATATTTTTTTTTAGTGAGTTTCAACCCGGCTGGAAAGTGACACAGTCTCACGCTGTCTGATATGAACATGCCAATTGAATCCACAAGGAATCATGTGTAGAATTATCTACTGTCTCACACACACACAAACACATGCAAACACACATGAATGTTCATGGAATATAACGCTTTGAGATGGTAAATCAGAATGCAAGCGCTGGATTTCAATTTCATTTCACGCTGTGGCTGTGGAGTTGGATCATAATTTACAGCACACACACACACACATATGCAAGTGAAGTCACAGATGCGGAAAGATAGAGACGGACACAATTTTGTACACATGATGTGTAAATGTAAACACACATGCACACGCACACACACACAGCTGGCTCTTGAAAAATATAATTCATCAGTATTCCAGTCTGTGTATCTAATCAGATGATGAGGCAGTTGGCATGTCTTTCCCATGTATGATACTCAAGAGAGGGAGAGAGAGGGAGGGGAAGAGAGAGGGAGAGAGGGAGAGAGGGAGAGAGAGAGAGAGTTAGTATTATGAGTTATGTTTTTAATATGTGTCTACTGTATGTGCTTGTGTATGTGTGTGTGTGTGTGTGTGTGTGTGTGTGTGTACTGATATTACCATTATAGAACTCCACCCACCCAGAGGAAAATTTCCATGGAGCTCTCTGCACTGGATAGATTATTACTCCCATCCATAATTCCAGATCTAACATTGATGATTTGCTACAACACTGTGTTCTTTTTTGAGAAATTAAACTACTTTTGAAAATGGTGAAACATAAATGAGAAAAAGTTTTTTTTTTTAATTAATTAATTACTTATATTAAAAAGTATGTTTTTTCGTAAGTTTTGTTTGTTTGTTTGTTTAGATTTTGGCAATTCAAAACATTAAAATAGCAGATTACCCTTTTGGATTGATTAAATTAAATGATTAAATGATGGCTATTATTATTGCAGGTGCACTATCCAGCTGCTCTCATTCACTTTTATTGAATGATTTCAATAAAATTGTCACACATTCTTGTAATAATGGACAACATCTACATGGCCTGTCTCATTTACTTGCAGTCTACATGTGTATATTTAAGAATTTGCATGTACAGTTTTCCCTGATTGACCATAAATCATAGGTGGTCTGAAATGGTTTGAAGCCTTTTTAGTAATTAATTTAGTAAGCATTTAGCTTCCCCCGAGTCAATACCTTCACTTAATCAATAGTCGTTTGAAGATGTTGCAAAGAGGAAAGGTAGAACAATGTCCTGCCTGCAGCGCTTGATGTTTGAAGGAGGCATTTTCACTGTACTTAATCACCTCCTTCAAACAGTAGGGATACACTCCTGCACTCATGAATATCCTCCCTAGTCTAATGACAATTTGACCTTAATTGTTCTTGAATGATGATTAATCAAGGTGTAAAGCACGAGCGAGAGTGTGTGTGTGTGTGTGTGTGTGTGTGTGTGGGGGGG
>VXCM01001793.1:172038-201706 GCA_014773175.1 Lucifuga dentata
TATATATATATATATATATATACACACATACACACACACACACACACAGTGGGGTCCAAAAGTCTGAGCCCACACTGAAAATCTGTGATGTTTTCCATGTAAATCTGGAAATAATCAGTAAGTCTGACATCACAAGAAGCTCTTTGGAATATTGTCAAATCATGCTGGGATAACGTGAGTCATCAGGTTTGCACAAACATGTGGAGACCGTGCCAGTTCGAGTGCATGCTGTCATTAAAGCAAAAAAAAAAAAAAAACNGGGGGGGGGACATACCAAATACTAAGATATTCTGAAATTCATTTACATTTTTCAAAGATTCAACTTTTCACTCAAATTGCTTTTCAGCAATTTGAGTGAAAAGATGATATCATCATTTGTAAAAGTCATCTTGTATTAAAGTCAAAAAGAACACAAAATAGAAGCATTTTCACAGTGGTCTCAGACTTTTGCAGATATATATATATATATAACTCTTCCACTATTGCTGTATATCTGTCTGATCTTATTCTCACTACTGCTGCATATCTGTCTGATCTTACGCTGACCTTTACTAATATGTAAAACTCCATTCACAGAATTAAGCCTGGCTTCAGACCACAGCTCTGTGTGTGCACATGTGTGTGGTGTGCATGCGTGTGTTAGTATAAGCAATTAACTGAGGTTATTTTGCTAACTGTACCGTATAGCAGTATGTTCATTAAGGCATTATGTGGGATGTGTGTGTGTGTGTGGGTGTGTGTGTGTGTGTGTGTCTATATGATTGTGACAGAGTGTTCCCATGAGCTCTTCTGCATGTATGGATTTATATGTCAATGTTAATACGCACAGTTGTGCTTCTTGACTTTGCTTTTATCAGTATGTGCAAGCCTGTTTATGTGTAGGCCAGTGTTTCTATGTGTGTGTTTGTGTGTGTGTGTGTTTTTTTTGTTTTTTTTGTTTGTTTGTTTTTTTACTTATGTCCATTTTGTAAACAACCCACGGACTTGGATATCTGGTTCATTGCCTGGGGGTATCTACAAATGTGCCTGTGCGTGTGTGTGTGCCTGTGCGTGTGTGTGTGTGTGTGTGTGTGTGTGTGTGTATTCATTTTTCTTCAAATAGCCCTTGGACAGAGATATGTGCTTGCATCCTCCTGCAGGTTTTGACACTGGTGACCCAACAACATGACGTTATATTGGCTCTTTATGGTCATGCATTGCTGTAGGGAATCATCAAAGGGGCTGCATAAGAACAACAGCATCCTCAGTGCCCTGCAGAATCATATTATCTGTAAAAAGTTCAACTTTTGTAAAATGGCTAGTTGTGTCTTCCTGTTAAGCCCTCAGAGCTGCACTACTGCCTGTAAATTTCTGTTTCAGTACCATTATTTCTCCACACTGAAAAAAAAAAAAAAAATNAAAAAAAAAAAAAAAATGATATAGCTTCTGCTTGTTACAATGGACACTGAATTATTCAAACTAAGACACCTTTAATGTTGTGCCATTACAGCCATGAAAATTTAGATAAGTTGTGCATCATTTTGTGAACACTTGTGTGAACTTCAGGATGTAACATTCAGCATCTTTGGAAACCCTGGGCCTACGAGTTGAACTTTAAATGTAGTTTAGTATGTAGATGCACAACATGTTTTAATGATCAACCTATCGGTGAGCCTGTTGGAGTGGAAGATAACATATTGTACATGTCATGTCATGATCCAGGAGCTCTTCAAAGCAGAGCTCATGGATGTGTTTTCTGTTGTTCTCAGTCATTAAACAAGCGAGGAAAATTGTATCTGATTTAAACCACATACTCCATAAAGAATATGAGCTCTTACCATCAGGTCAAAGGTATCGGCTGCCAAAATGTAACTCAAANCCATAAAGAATATGAGCTCTTACCATCAGGTCAAAGGTATCGGCTGCCAAAATGTAACTCAAATAAGTATAAATTCTCTCTGGTGCCACTGTCAACAAAATTACTGAACAAAATTAAGGATTAATCAATATCACTATTATAATGTTGGATTATTATCCCTCATTATGTCTATCCTACTTTCTACAGGACTCCATGGTTATTTCTGTCATCATTATTTTATATTCTTAACATTATTATCATTATGTTGGACGTTAGCTGATGTTGTATTAATTGTGATTTAGGTATTGTGATTGTGTCTTGGCATGATGACATACTTCATAATATGCATAGCTTATGCAACAGCCTGTACACATATGGATATTTTATCTTGATCTTTTTTTATCAGTAGTTCTATAGTTTTTATTCTAGCAATATATTGTAGCACATGGGACTTTAATTTTATAATGATGTGTGTATAGCTGCACTTGAGGTTTGAATGTAGAATAGATGTGTGTATGGAACAGCAACCTTGATTGATGCCTAAGCCAAATTTCTCCTTGGAGACTAATAAAATTGACTTTGACCTTGACTTTGACCTCTGCCACAGTGGATGTTACACAGAGGAGGACAGCAGAGTTGTCCATTGTTGCTACAAAAAGTGCTGCCTAGAGTATTTTTTTTTTTTTTTCCCAGAAAACGCTCTTGACAGTTTTTGCCTCAAAAATGCTCTCCACTGTGCTTTTTCTACTCAGAAGTTCAATGTGGCGTGAACCCTACATGATCCAACCCTACATGTCCTACAAGCCATATGTCTATATGATTCATTTCATCATTTTTTTTTTAATCATGTTTGTGTCGCTGTTTTTACTCACTTGACTGGTTTCAGGTTTGCTTTGCCTTCAGCAGTCATGGACTGTTTAACCATGATGGACCATGTCAGCTGTCACTAATGTAAAATAAGTAAAATTAACGTTATGAGTTTTCTGAAGGGTGCTCATGATATTCATTCTCATTTAGTACAAAATAACACTGATCCAACACTGCTTACAATGCTCTGCCTATTACTAAGAGGTCAATAGCACTTGCACTGAATGTCATTATGGTTATTAGGCCCGCTCGTCTGGATGGTGATGAGGCATGAGAACATTATGCAACGAGCTGCAGCGTGTCTCTCTGCGTGTGTGTTTGTGTAGGCGTGTAAGTGTGCATGTGCATGCTTACATGTATTCATTAGTGTTTGTGCTTGTGTTTTCACTGTACTCATCAGGTGTGTTATGCATGCATGTGTGGCCTCTGTGCAGAATGCTCATGATCACTCCTGAATGTTGAAGTTTCAGCAGGATTCAGAGGCAGTGGTTAGCAGTGGTTTCAAGGTGAGAGAGAAAGAAAGAAAGAGAGAGAGAGAGAGAGAGAGAGAGGTGAACATAGAGATACAGAGAAAGAGACAGACTGAGATAAGGGAAACACAGGCAGAGTAAAAATAACAAGCAGAAGGGCACAGAGTGAAAGAGACACGAGTAAGGGAGGAGTCAGAGACATATAGACAGAGATGATGACAGTGTGATTGACAGGGGTTGCCAGATTAAAGACTGTGTCAAAGATAAAGGTAAACGAATGTTCTGAGTGTGCAGACACACCTGACACAGCTGTCTGAAGAGTGGAAACACTGACATTGTTGTATTTTGGTATTGGATTTACTGGCGCTCACCCTGCCTTATCACATGCAAACCATGGGCTCTAAGTTTACTCCCAGGCCTGCCTGCACTTTATATATCAGCTCTGTGCCAGTGCAGGAGTTCAAAACAAAACTTCTGGGTTGTTTTTAATAATTTAAACCTATAAGACTCGCCAGCGGGGCCATAACTGGTTCACAAACATAGAAAATTTTTTGAGACATATTTGTTTAGACCAGTGATTCTCAGTCCTTGGCCTCAAGTACCGTAGTTTGGAATTTTTTTTTTTTTTTCTACTCCCTCTACCCACACCTGAGTAGCTTAATCATGACCATTAGCCAATCAAGATCTGGGAGAAACCATATGTGAACACTCCTGATTTAGCTCAAGGACCTGGATTGAGAATGATTGGTTAAGACGTGTTTGTGCAATATCTTTGATGATGTCTTTTAACAGAATCATCCAAACAATCCTGCCTTACTTCACAATCCAAATCTTTGTGAATGTTTTCCATCATTAGCATGTAGCTTGTTATCTTTGTGCTATTATGTACTGATTAGACATGGGGGCCATTGCCTCACAGCAAGAAGGTGCTGGGTTTGGATTCAATAGGGGAATTTCTATGTGGAGTTTGTATGGTCTCCACATGTCTGCTCGGATTTCCTCCAGATGTTCCAGTTACCTTTCACAGTCCAAAGACATGGTTTTTGGTGGAGTCTCTAAATTTTGGATGTGAGCGTGAACGAGTTTGTCTGTTTCATTGTGACAGACTGGAAACCTGTCCAGGAAACCCTTCCTCTCGCCCAGTGAATGCTGGGATTGACTCCAGCCCCCCACAATGTGGTTCAGGATAAGGGGGTACAGAGGATGGATGGATGGATGGAGATATGGATTTAAAAAGTGGCATCACAGTGGTCCACTTTCCCTTGCTGTTGGACAGATGAAACAGGACAAGTTCAAACCAGCTTTATTTAAATAGCTAAGAACATAAACACGCTTTTTTTAAAAAAGGGAGTTGAGTGAACTGACTCATTTTGTACCCCCGTGCTCTTTATTCGGTGCCACTCCACTTTGAAAGACATAGACACATAGACAAATGAACTGAGGGGAGCGCTGCAGAACAAAGTGAAACATTCCTAATGTGTCATGTAGCTTTGTGATCCCTGGTGTTTGAACCAGCTGACAGTAAAAGAGGAAGGAAAGAAGTGGGACAAGGCACAGAATGAGATGACAAAGACAGATGGAAAAGAGAGAGAGAGGGTGATTGAAGTGAGGGAGAGGAGAGAAGGGGAACTTAAAGTTGAATGGGGATATGGAGACAGATGGTTGGAAAGAGTAAGGAGGTACAAGTAAGAGAGGTAGAGATAGAGACAGCTAGAGGTTGAAAGGAAGGGGATGAGAGTGTGACATGGGCAAGGAAACAAGAAGTTAAGGGAAGAGGACAGAAATTAAGAGAGAGGGATGGAAAAGGAACAAAGGCAAGTGAGGCAAATAAATAGAAGAGATAGAGTGAGGGCGATGGAACACCGGAAGATGTATGAGAGGTGGCAAAAGAGGAGGTCAAAGAATCATACACTCTCAAGAGCAAGAAAAGCTGCAAAAGGACTTTCAGCAAAATAATCTAAGGGCCGTACTCCTCTTGACAGATTTATTGAAAAACTGATAATAAATGCTCCTTTCTGATGACATTTGAAGGAAGAGGATTATGATTCCTGACCAACATTGATAACAGCTTAATACCACCCCAAGGCGGTCAAAGGAAATTTAAAATGTTCTGAATAATATCTTATCTCACCTTGATAAAATTGTAGATTTAGTAATACTGTGCCATAAATTATTAAGATGAATTATGGATATTTTTTTTCTGAAACTTTGCATTAACTTTTCACAATGACAAATACTGGAGGAGGATGTGAGCTCTTCTAATTGTTAACTTAGACTGTATTCTACTAAATTTTCTTCTGTTTGCTTCTCTTGTCATCTTCTCTTCTTTTACTTGTCACATCAATCACCAACAAGCACGATCATCATCAAAGCTCATATCAAAGGCAAAGAGCACAACTCTGGCTAAAATGCTAATAAATAAACTGACGTGTCTGCTCAAAGTGACTCGACAGAGGATGAGATGAAAGAAAATTCTGGCTACTAATATGCATAGTCGCACACATTATTTGGACTTCAACTTGTGGAAATAGGAAAGGAAAATAGAAGATGAGGATGAAAGAAAGCAAAATGATAAGACAGTAGAGGAAGATAAGACCAAGAGAAGACAGCGGCGCAGAGAGGTTTGGGGGAAATGAGCGACAGTCAGAGAGGAAAATGGAGAGAGAGAGCAAACAGTGTCAGGTTAATGGTAATGGGGACATGGATCTTGTCAAATTAAATATAGATGAGTCTGTTATGTGACATGAAATATACATGAAACACTAGGCTGACATCTGTATCAGCTGTCTTAAGGGGCATGCTGAGTAGAAAGAAGGAAGGAAGCAAGTTCAAATGAAAGATAAAAACAAGGAACAATACTGTGGTAAAAAAAAAAAAAGAACAGAGAGATGGACAAAGACAGAGATAAGGAAGATAAAGTTATTGATGTCATTTTTGATCCCAGCCCAGCAAGGAAGGGCAGTTTATTTAATTTTTCAATGAACAGCAGCGTATCCCACATCGGGATCAATCTTTATTGTTTTTCCTTGTACTCTTCATCCTCAGAGCTGAAGTGTTAATCCAAGGTCTTGACTCCATGTGGTCATGAGAGATCCCATGGGACCTATCACCATAGTGAGGCTAGTAACCCCAGTGCCTTGACTAAAACTCACTCAGCCCACACACACACATCCATTCACCCTTAGGGTCACAGCAAAAACTCTGAGTCGGCATGTTGCCATAAGTGCAGCAGTTGACTGAGCTCATTGTACAGAACTTCTCATTCCATTTTCCTGTTGAAACATCGTCTCCATATTGGAGTAGCTACAGATCCAATAGGAGAGAATGAGCAGCGATGTCACAAAGCGGAGTATTTTATTTGTTGCAAACTGATTATTTTTGACTGTATGCATTTCTAGCTGATCAGAGGCAGTATGCATGAAGATTTTGAATCACAAACATTTACAACTTTTGTCTCTGTTTCTAGTTGCCAGGAACCAGTATGAGCGAATGGGCAGTGATGTCACCATGCAGTGCGGCTCCCTGGATAACGACGCGTCGGTGTCATGGAAGGTGAATGGGACAGACGTGAAAGCACGGCACCGTGTAGAAGGCCCCAGACTGGTGCTGACTCAGGCAGACCTGGGCCACAACGGACTCTACAGCTGCTTTCAGAACCCACATGGAGAAAGACGCGACACCATCAACCTCCGCATTGGCAGTAAGTAACCCTACTTTTAACTGCCAAATATTACTGTCAAATATGATATGATGAATCTTTAATCGTCCCAAAGAGTAAGCCAGGTCATTGCAGCGGTAAAGACTGACAGGATGCAGCAAAGTAAAACAAAAAGAGGTGAAATAAGACAAAAGTAAATGGAAGTGTTGTCCACAATGCAATTACAACATTTATAAACACTTAAAAGCAAATTACAGCCACTCTTAAAGGCACAACAGGTTTGAATAGATTTTCACATAATGTCAAGTGCTGACATTATGATGATGTATTAACAATGCCACAGTACTGATGCACTTGTATTGTACACACACACACACACACACACACACACACACACACACACACAATGATATAAAGTCTGAACTGCAAGCAGCTGGTTACCAAATCCCCAAGATGCTAGTTCATAAAGAGTAGCATTAATTAGTATCCCTTAATGACAACCAGCTTCTTCTTTCACATATTTTTGTTCCTCACACAATAAAACTTAGCAATAAATACAGATTTTAATAGTACATTCCATAAAAAATTTAAATGCAAAAATAAACTTTGAATTGTCCTGATAATATTATAATAGGACCTGCCACTGGCTGACATGCTCTTATGATTAGTTGTTAAAATGTGATTTTGTCGTTTTGCTATTACTGCTGCTGTGTATTTTAATAGTCATAACAGTCTGAATGAGTGTCAATTTAACAACATGTCACAGTGGCCTGTGTGCTGCAGTAGTCTCCTTTGAGAACCATTTTTCTGACTTTGGAGGTTTATACTCTGGGTAGATGCATAATAATGGTGTCTAGATAAGATGGAGAAGTACCACTGAGAATAACTGGAATGAAAATTATTATCATACCTTTGTTGAATTGGTATTTATATCAAGTTTAAATAAGAAGGGATGAAACATTTTAAACTCCATATATTTAACAAAATGAGTCACAATAGGTAAACAAGAGATCAAAGTCATACCAGTTGGGCATTTTTATAATGCATTTTCCTATTTGAGGATGTCTGTTCATATTAATATTTGTTTTTAATGGTGTTAAAGACCATGATATACTATCACTTAACTAAATTATGATTAAATTATTATGGATTCCAATTAGAGAGAATTGCTTATTACTCAGGATATGATATCAAGCGCTTTTTGCTTAACCTAAGGCAAACTAGTAACACTATGATTTCAGTTTTATTGTTATTTGATATACCACCTCAGCTGTTTGTGTGTGTGTGTGTGTGTGTGGGGGGGGGGGNGGGGGGGGGGGGCTTTCCTGCTTTATTTCTTCTCCTTCATTTTCTCTCCTTTAGTCACTGCAGTCATGCATTATGACTGATGGGTTTGATGAATTAATTAAAGGGGACATACGATAGAGATTTGTTCTTATTTCACTTAGGAGACTATTAATTGCTTATTTGGAAACCTTTGCAATGCTTTAACATGTTTTTTAGGAGCTGTTTCTTTATGTCTCCTCCACCCCAAAAAAAAGAGCTATTTTCTGATTGACCAGCTACATCAAGCCTGAGCCGCCAACACCCACAGCCTGTGAAAGATGGTGGGCAAACACTTGTCACTAGCTTCAATTCATGTGTGTGTGTGTGTGTGTGTGTTTGTTATACAACTTCAATATATTACACTCTAAAATGAGGGAGAATCATTTAGTGTATAAGAAAATCCATGAGTTGTATTTATTTTACATTCTGTCTCTGCATCATCCCCATTGATCTAAGTTTCACCTCATGAGAGTGATCTCCTCTTCTGCTTTCACCTCGTTCCTCTAGTAGGGTTTGCTACTACAGTTATAGTAATGGAAACTTAAATATATATATATATATATATATCACCACTGGGAATGTACTATAGCTGTGTCCATGCTATCTAGCATTCAGCTTAAATTAAATAGCTCCTTAGCATCACTCATATCAACCTATTTCAGTACTGCGTCAAAAGGTGACACTAACAAATTTTGGTCCACTCGTAAATCTAGAGACACTTGATTCATCACTCACATGGTCGTGGAAACATAATCTGATGCCTGCTTTCTCCTTTGTGGTATTATTGTACAGCTTCAGGGCTCAGCGTCAGCTCCGTATGAGCCCTGGACTGTGTATTTGCTAAATTAATCCTGGCTGTCCTGCCAGCACCACGTCCAAACATCGCCACTGTAAATGGCTGTACTGTGACCGTCAAATGGGTGCACTCTAGAGACACAAACAAGCCCTCCCAAGCCAACTGAATGTTAAAAAAAAATTACATTCATGAAAAAGTGGCAGGGACACAATCAGCCTTTGAAAAAGTGTTCACATCATTTTAATAGGAAACCACATCCATGGGTGTTATGCTTAGTGATTTACACAGTTGCAAACAGTGCTCCATCCATACAAATTTCATTGCAAGATAATGTTAAATATGACATTTCCATGGATGTGCTTGATGAATGAGACTCTATGATAGTGTGACAATTTGGTTAATCATATTGGCAAATGATGAATTACTGAAATAAAACTGAATTAATGAGAGTTTTTATGTAATGGTAGATTATGTCGGCAGTGTGAGTGATACAGTACATAAACAAACAGGGATCTCTCAGTGTGTGTGTGTGTGTGTGTGTGTGTGTGAGAGAGAGAGAGAGAGAGTGAACAGCAATTACTATTCTGTCCAACTGTAATCTTCTGCTTCATAATGACACTTTGGTGATCTCGGATCATGTGCGCAATTGTCTGTGTATGTGTGTGTGTTCGTTGGAGGGGTCAGTCACGTGTGTGAGGACAATACCTCCGTGGTCCAGCCTGGAAGTGAATATTATTACCTTGATAACAGTTGGTGATTTTATGGCATGTTGAAGGCATACACATGGGAAACATAGACTTCTGTTTTATGTTCCAAACTACAGAAACTCACATTACCATTTCAGATGCTGCATCCACTCTCTCACTCTTTTCCCTGTGTTTATCTTTCTTATCTGTTGTTACTGTCCCTCTCCTCTCTTTCTGTCACTCCCTCTTGTCTTTCATTTTCACTCCCTGCCTCTTTGACTCTATATTTATCTGTATTTTTGCATTTTAACTGTCACCGAAACAACTTTACAGCACTATGCAGATACAGTGATAATGACACCATGACAGGCTACACTTGTCGTGATTATCATCATGGTGATAGTCTGATTTTATGCAGTGTTTATTGCTTACACCAGGGGTTTGTTATGTTTTACACTGAGAGAAGTGTTATCAGGAGGAAAGCAGGGGACCATCTGTCTCTCTTTTTTAAAATTTCTCCTTCATTTTTTGCTTTTGGAGTGTTCATTCTCTATTGTTGTGTATTTATCACCTTTGATCCTCTTCTTCTGTCTACTTTTTCATTTCAGCCTAACCTCTTTTCCAGCCTCTCTACCTTTTGTCTGTCTGTACAATTTGACTACAACCAGCTCTCCATTCTTTCTCCATCAATCTTTACTCCACTCTGCCTTCCACTCTTTCTCTCTCTTTCCCCTCATCCCACTTTTTCTTTTCTTTTCTCTCTGTATAACTCCCAAACTTCCTATTTATCCCCTTCTCATCCCTCCAGCTCCCTTTATCTCTATGTTTTGGCTTGTAGTTTATGACAGCATTTGTTAGCACTGGAGCCGCTGTGTATTTACACTGGTTTGCATTAAGAACAGAGAACGTCATACTGACCCCAGCCCTGTCTGTGTGTGTGTGTGTGTGTGTGTGTGTGTGTACATGCGTGCTTGATCTATCTTTACACCTAATTTATGGAGTGTTTGTGAAATTTTTCCAGGAGTGTGTCAACATAATGTCAGCATGAGGAGACCGCAGTTGCGTGTGAGTGAGTGAATGTGTATGCGTCTATGTTTTCTTGTGTACATACGTGTGTATATTGTGCTTTTGTGATCTCTCTCTCTCTCTCTCTCTCTCTCTCTCTCTCTCTCTCTCTATTACTTCAACCTTGTATATAACTGTAGGCTTATGTGCCATAGTTGATGTTATTATTATTATTATTATTATTATTATTGAATTGGACATGTACAAAAATACAATAATTGGACTAAAAAAATACATAAATGCAAAAACATGGATACTATATATATGGTTCAAATGGTTAGATGTTTATGCGTGTTTGTGTGTATGTGGATGTGTGAGTGTGTGAGTGTGTGTGTGGTGTGTGTGTGTGTGTGTGTGTGTNTGTGTGTGTGAGAGAGAGAGAGAGAGTGTGTGCACATGCATATGGTGAACTGTCACATGTGGCCAGATGTTGTTTTCTTTCATACAGTGTTTAAAAATTATGTTTATCTAATCTGTAAACAAATGGTTATGGCCACCCACCCACACACACACACACACACACACAAATCATTGCTAGGCCACATAACATAGTTAACATAGTGACATCCGTATAAATGGAGATAATGTACAGACAATACAATCATAGAGTGACAGAAAAAAAAAGCATGGGGAATTTAATAATTTAATAAATAAACATAAAATTCTCCACAGCTATTTGGTGAAATATATTCTTTCCTTTTGCTTTCACAACATGAAAGTTATTGCCCTTTTGCCCTTTTCTGGCTTTGCTCATTCATCTGTCTGTTGTTGTATCAATGTCCGCCAGCAAAACAATTTATAGCACAACATGGAATGCACTCACCCAGTTATTCAGCCTTCCAGCCAATCCATCCTCAGCTGCAGCTCCTCTCTTTTCCAGCCAGTCACCATGCTGATCTGTCGGACTAAACATGGCCAAACGGACAACCAGTCAGCGATTCAGCCAGTCACAGCACCTCTACACAGTATGTCCAGTGACTACTGCAGCTTCTTACTTACACTGCAGTCTAGCAGGGGTCGAGTCACCCTGCCAGGAAGCAAGCCAGCTAAACACTAAACACTAAACAGCCAACCAGTCAGTCAGTCAGTTAGCTAGCCACTCAGCTAACTAAGTGATTTTTCTTGCATTTCATTCATTCTCAGTGAGAGCAGAGCAACATGAGTATCTAGCTCATACTGATGTTTCAAAAAAAAAAAAAATAATAATAATAATAATATACATTCCATTTATATAGAGCTTTTCTAGATACCCAAAGTCGCTTTACAATAGCTAGGCTGAGAAAAACTGATTGATAAATAAATAAATAAATAAATAAGGAGGGGGTATCAGTGGGGGAAAGCGAGACAGAAGAGGTGGGTTTTGAGAGCCTTTTTGAAGGTGGACAGGGTGTTAGCTTGGCAGATGTGAATGGGAAGGTTGTTCCAGAGGGAGGGGGCAGCAGAAGCAAAGGCACAGTCACCCCAGGCCCAGTGCTTGGTCCTTATAGTTTTGAGGAGGTTGGCATCAGCAGACTTGGAGCTTCTTGAGGTGGTATGGTGTTTGGTGTTGAAGGAGGTCAGAGAGGTGGTGGTGGTGGTGGGGGGNTAATCCTGTGTTGGACCGGGAGCCAGTGGAGGTCATGAAGGATGGGGGGGATATGTTCTCAACGGCAGGTGTTGGTGAGCAGGTGAGCAACAGCATTCTGGACATATTGCAGTTTACTGATGGTTTTGTTGAGTAAGCCATAGAGGATGCTGTTGCAGTAGTCAAAATTTATTTATTAATTTATAAATGTATTTATTTTATTAAGTAGTTGAAATAAATTTCATGATATCAATATCATGAAATTTGACACTTCATATGCACATGAAGTTGGTGATGCCATGTAGACAATTTTATAGACATTTAATAACTGAAAAGAGTATAAAGACCAGGTATTAAATTATAAAGTCCTGGGTTTATACCAACTCTGTAGGAGTTGCAAGGTTGAATCACTTTTTGCAACATCTTAATGTAGATTTTATTATTTTTTCATCTGTGAATAACAGTTATATTATCTATCTATCTATCTATCTATCTATCTATCTATCTATCTATCTATCTATCTATCTATCTATCATGAAAATAGCCTCTTATTCGATCCACACAATCCACTATACTGGCAGTTTGATGTTTGCTTCTCTTTGTCCACTGTGACCATCACTTCCTATGCATGATGGTTTGGTGTAGAGCTGTGAAACTGCGATGTCCCTCCAAACATCAAACCAGGCATCTCTCAAAGCTCTGCCGCTGATCACCCCCATCTTTCGACCCCATTAGCCAGCTACTCAGCCAGTCAGTCTCCCAGTCAGACACTCCGCTAGCCAGCTGATTTTAGACAAGATGAAATAGTCTATTTTCCCAAATTACTGACAGAAAATTCATAGGGCAGACAGAGGGCAGCACTCACATTACTGTAATGAAAAGATTTCAAACCTTGAGAGTAAATAAAAAGCATTTTCATTGGGTGCAGGAGTGGCATCTATTTGTAAAGAATTTGTTTTGTAGATCAGCATAGAAGAACTTGATGTCTGGAGTGGGCTTTGAGTTATTTCTATAAAGAAAACCAGCCCAAATTGCTCTCAAATCATAGCCATAACATTATGTAAACATACTTGTGGGGGTGCATTTTTTCTTAATGCCACAAATGATAACAGAAGTCATAACCATTGATGTTGTGGGTGTGGGTTGGGTTATGGGGCCAAGTGCATTTGGCCTGGGTTGGTGTGTGTTTGTGTGTATGTGGTTAAGGTGGAGAAAGCTTAGAAGAAAGGAAAGCAGTCTGAAAGGGTCACCAGTACCACAGTTCTTCTCTCAAGCTAACTCTTTTTGCTTTTCTTTCTCTTACACACTAGCGAAAAAGGCTTATTACTGGATTGAGGCAGTGTGTTCCCATCCATGCTATCCTGCTTTATGCATCACCTGTGCTGCTGCTCTAAGTGAATCATTGTTCAAATCTCTGAGGATATGTATGGCTGGTGCATCCTTTAGTTATATATTAAAAAAAAAAAAAAAAAAAAAAAAAAAAACAGAAATGCAATCAAAAAAAAAAGAAAATAAAAGTAAAAAGAAATGCAATCAAATAAAATCGAGTTCATAATTAAAATTTTGAATTTTTTTTTTTATGATACTAGGATATGATATATCAATTCATTCCTAGTATAAATGGCATCTATTAGCAAGATGGAAATCATTCACTCCTGCATTCTCATTTTTTTTTGGATTTTGCCTGCTCTTTGATCTGATCTCATTTGCTGGGTTATTATTTCTGTTAAGGCCTGTGTTTCCTCCTTGATCCATGGATGACCTTCACACAGTTTTGTTCAATAAGTAACTTTTTTTTTCTTTTTTTTTTTTTTTTTTTTTTTTTGCATCGGCTGTTGCAGTCCATTTTCCAGGTGCAGGTATCTATTTTTGGCAAGACACAACTCCTGATTCAAACTAACTTTAGTAACAAGAGCAAGCAAGACGACGATGTGGGGTGACATATTCAAATTGTGGGCGGATTTTATCTCACAAATGTATCCAAGCTGTACAGATTACATTTACACTTGGCTAGTTCTGACCAAGCAAGTCAGACTAACAGAGGGATGTGGTCTGACAGGTCAAATCGTATTCTGATCGCGCTGCATTGTCTGCACATTTACCCTTTGCAAGGATACAGATCTCACTTTAACGTAAAATGTAAATGGAAACCATCAAGGAGAACATCTAGGTAAGTTGACAAACCTGCGTAAATGGGGATGTTACATTGACATCCATTTACTGTTTAGTTGTCAACCTTGACCATAAACAAATATGTCCTCACACCCATCTTAACTTAATATAATTGCAGTAAGCTCCAAATTTTGATACTAATTATATTTACAATTTCACAAGCTGTTACCAATTTAATGCTTCAAATCCAAAGATTGTTCACAAATGGAGCCTATTACAGAACACACACACACACACACACACACACACATACACACACACACAAATTGGTTGCCTTCATCCATGCTGAGGATGAGTGGGCAACAGGAGTGAGTTCTCTTGTTAGATTGATGTGCATCTCTTCCCCTCAGGCAACCTATTTCTGCGCGAACACACAAACACATACACACCAACTGATATCTATTTCCGTTCCCTGGGTACACACACTCACAAACACACACACACACACACTTACACACACTCAAGGGATCCACGCTACATAGCAGGGTAATGGAATTGTCTTGTCTCCTTGCAGACAGATCGCTATGAGGATGGTGTACACGTAGAGCTCTATATCCTTGGGGAATTTCTGTTTAGAACAGAAAGTATTTGGCCCCACATGTAAGGCCATTGCTAGAACTACTCCATTTACATTTTAATTACTCTTGTGTTAGCACTGGGTCAGTTGTAATATATATATATATATATATATATATATAATTAAAACAAGAAAAAAACCTGCATGCTGGATTTCCACTGCCTTAGAAATTAATCCAATAGTATTTCCCCCTTTGCTGGTCTGAGTTGTTCTCTCTGGTCTTGTTTGTGTCAGCAATAGCAGTAACCTGGTCTGCTGAAATGCTGTTTAATGTGCATTTTAAAGTCTTTGACCTGAAATATATGTTCTGTGTATGTAAGACAACTACAAAAAGTTCATTCATATTGTAACTTCAGTCAAAGCTGGGCTAAAGATTTGAGTTCAGTCCCCTAGATCTGAATAGAAAAGAGGTTGTCCATTTGAGAATTAATGAAACAGAGCCTCCAAGGGACTTTTAAAGTGTTAATGAGTCACTGGAAATATTTGTTCATGAGAGTAGAAGCAGCAGAAATAGTAGAGGATTTTGCTTGGAAAAGTCTAACAAATAACTGCCCATTTCTAAATCTTTGGAGCTGAGCTAAAGCATTTTTCCTTTAGTGTCACTGCATTCGTCGTCCTTCTCTCTTGTCTCCGTAACTGCTTCTTCTTCTTCTTTTTTTTTTTTTTTTTTTTTTTTGTGTGTTCTGCTCCATATCACCAATTTCTTCCCTCTCAATTTTTTGCTCTATTTGCAGGAGCGCTGCAACTCACATCACTTTATTGTAGCAGACAACCATAACAAATGGGAAAATAGACGTGGTTTAAGAAGTCAATGGGAAGCCATGAAGGAAACTCAAACACACTAAAAAAGTGTCATTGTGTGCTTTGGCCTCTTTGTATCCATTGGGTATTGGGAATAATCTGGCAACTTAGATTGTTTTCCTTTTCCTGCTGTCTCAAATGCTGTTGATTCAAGGACAGATAGTGTGGCATCGATCATTAGTCATAATAAGACTTTTTTTTTCTTGTATTCTCTTCTTTTTTTATTTTTCTATTAAAATAAATGGTGAGCAAANGACTTTTTTTTTCTTGTATTCTCTTCTTTTTTTATTTTTCTATTAAAATAAATGGTGAGCAAAGTCTAACTGAAAAGCAATTTTTCTGTATCTAAAAAGAAAGTTGGATCTCACTCGTGCACACACACACACACACACACACACACACACACACAGACACACGTACACACAAATCTGTTTTTCTCAAGATTTGAATCCATTTTGGTCTTTTACCTATTTTTACATCATTCAGTTTTTTTTGTTTTTTTTTTTTTATCCCTGCATTACTCTGTTCATTTATCGCTCTCAGCCAAATATGATTTTTCTCTAATTCTTATAGCTTTTTTCTGACTTCCCATCTTGCAATTCTTGGCTGATTCACTGGTCTCTATCTCATTCTATTTCTTTCTTTCTCCTCTGCTAATCCTCTTATACCACCACCCTACTCTATTCCACATCGCCCATTACTTTTTCCCTTTTCTTGTAGCATGATGTCTGCAAGCTTCCATTCTAAGTCTTGTGCTGTGATGTTACACTCCAGTGTAACTGCCCTTCTTCCTGCCTATCATATTTGTCAGGATGTATTGTGTACATATATATCACAATCTACAATGCTCATGGACAATGCACTTGTCCACCACCACCACAATGACATTGGTTTGATCCCTGGTATTTGTACCTCTGGCTTATTTGTGTATCCAAATGGCAGCCTTACGCAGGTTTTTAACTGTCTTAAACAGTTTTTAATTGCATATTTTGAGAGCATTATGGTTATGGTGTGCTAGCTAATTTCAATTCATATATTGTGCATTGTTGTATATAAAAAGGATTTAGAATTTGCATGTCTAATTTTGTACATCAAGATGCTCATTTAATTAGATTTATGTTTTGTGTACTTACAGTAATTTTGTTTCTTTACAGTTTCATATGTTTCAACATTGAAGCACCAGGGAGCTTGGAAGCTAATTCCTGACTCATGTTTATTTGAATGGAGTTTGGTTGACTGTTTAATTGTGCGGCTACACGCAAACACACAGCGAGAGCGGTATCCAAACTTCAGCGTAACGAAACGTATAAATGAAAAAGATAAAGCCATAAATGTGAAACTGTATGAGGTTGAAGTTAACATTGAAGATGTAGCACAGGTTGCAGCGAAAGCAAAGCCCCCTGGAAGAAGGCAGACTTAGTTCAAAAATAAGAAGAACTGGAGAAAGAGGAGTTTAGTGTAAGGAATAATGCTAGTGCAAGTTTAAATAGGAGTGTGAGAATTCAGGAAAACGATAAGTTCTTATTCCAGTTAACTCCAGAGGAATATTGCAGAGATTTCAGAGAAATGCTGCACTTTTTTTAACTCCTCCATTTTTATCTAATACTTTGTAATAGTTATCTTGCAAGTGGAGACTTTAAAATTTTACAAAAATTAAATGAGATAGTACATTTTCCTGGTTCTGTATTAATATATATATATATATATACACATACGCTTTTTAGCTGTGACTGCCTTACATATGAAACCAAAAAGACAAGGCTCTTTGTAGATAAAGGCTAACACCATTGACTGGCTGACTGCTGATTGCAAATGGTAGAAATGATTCACCTAATAGGAGGAATGGGAGCCCACAAAACATGATGCAATGTTTGAATTCAATCTGGCCTGTAGTAAAAGGTCAAATTTAAGGGATTAGGGTGATTATATGAGATGTGATTTTTTTTTTTTTTTTTTTNTTTTTTTTTTTTTTTTTTGACCAAAAAGCAACTGTAATCATTTACCCAGCATTGCTCTTCGTCACTTATGTCACACTTGCTTGAAAATATCATAGTTAACCTGTCTTTTCTACATCTCCTCTCTCCTCTTTACCTTTGGCCCTTCATCACTCTTCTTTCATCACTTTGCATCAGCACTGCTGCAATCCACCCTTCCATCTCTGTACATCCTGTGATGCTTTTTTTTTTTTTTATNTTTTTTTTTTTTTTAATTTCTTACCGATTCATGTAATTAAAGTATAAAAAAGGGGTCAGTCAATGAATGATCAAGTTTTTTCTGATGAAAACGGGTCTTCTGTAAAGAAAAATGAGATTGATTTGATGGTGTTTGGTCACATGTACTCCACCCATCTCTCTCTCTCTCTCTCTCTCTCTCTCTCTCTCTCTCTCTCTCATTCTGACCCTAATTACCCTTTCAGAGGTAGTGGAATAAACTGACTGACTGTATTATTATCTTGTCTCCTCTTTTTGCTCTGCTTTCCTTGAGCTGACATGCAGCAAAATAGAAATGTACACACCGTGTGTTTGTGTGTGTGTGTGCGTGCGTGTGTGTGTGTGTATGTTTTAATGTTTCAAGTAAATGTGTCATTGTGTCATTTATTGTTTTTTGGTATGTGCAGATAAATGTGTGTTCATGACATAAATTACAGCTTGATTTTGTAGATGTGTGCGTGTGCCTGTCACTGTGTGTTTTTGTGTGCACCAAGAAAGTATAGACCTGTTCTCTCTTGATTAACATCCAGCAAAATAGAAAATGCTGTGCTGTCTGGGCCCCTTTACGATTCTGTGTGTGTGTGTGTGTGTGTGTGTGAAAGAGAGAGAGACAGAGAGAGAGGGGGAGGNCGATTCTGTGTGTGTGTGTGTGTGTGTGTGTGAAAGAGAGAGAGACAGAGAGAGAGGGGGAGGGAGAGAGAGAGTGAGAGGGAGGAAAGAGAGGCTTTGACCAGAAAGTATTCCCCCTGGCTCGCTGTCCAGCAGTGAGGTTAAGCAGTTTGCTCCATTGACGTCAAGCAAGTAAGGAATGGTCAGATATCCATGAAAACATACATATTAGCTGTGTGTGTGTGTGTGTGTGTGTGTGTTTATGTCTACAGTATGCCTGCAAAAGAACTTCAAATATCAAATGTTTTGAGGGGTAAAGCTCTTGCTGACCCCATCACATTCTCTCCACACCAAATGCTACAAAAGCTCCTGTCAAAAGTGTGACACGGAAAGTGTCCAGTGTTGCAAGGATTTTCTTTGTCTTTGTGCATCTTTACACACTCACACAGATGACAGCGTGAAAGTTACAGACATGTAGCTTTTCCACATATTTGAGAGTGTGCTGTTGGCTGTTTTTGACATGATACCTTCTATCTCTTCCTAAACTTTCATTAGTTTCTTCCTTATCATGTTACCTTGGTCTATATAATGAAATCTCTATCAATAATTAGCAATCAACATGAATAAACAAGTAAAGCACCTACAAGTTCTCTTGTTTTAATAAATAATCTTTGTCTTATTAAATATGTAAAAAAAAAAAAAGAAAAAAAAAGTGAATTAATCACTCAGTATGTATTGGAAAGCTGCTACCCAGAGAGAACATGTTCAGTGATAAAGCATTAGTCAGTTAGAAATAGGTGGAGTAATGCTTTAAGTAACTCTTTGTCCTTAAAGTATCTATGAATTAAAGATGTTTTTAAAGCTTCATGACCAGGACAACTCATCACATGTCACATGTTTTTATGAAAGTTTTTATTCTACCATAGGCAAAAGGAGGTTTTACATAAAACAACGCACAGGAGCAATATGTCTCTCCCCATTTTCAAAGGATACACCAAATCTTACAAGTTCTCTATACTGCATAAATGGCACATTCTTGGTCTCACTGTGTTGTTTTTCTTGTCTAATTCTTCTTGTGCTGTTTCCTCTTTATCTGTTAGATTTCCATTTGTGTCCTATAGAACTTAAAGTAGAGAAGCGATAATGCCCATTTTATTGATAGCAATCCCTTGACTCATCTGCAAGTCTGTTCAGATATAAAGCATATAATGGCCTGTGGTGTATGTGTATGTTAGAGTGTGTGACAGTGAGGATAAAATGATGAAAAATAAATAAATGAGAGAATGTGAATGCACAGCAGAAAACAATGTGTAGAATCCAACTTATGCATCCAAGCATATGTACGTTTCTGCATCTCTGCATGTGTGCATCTTCATACATACTTATTGTGTCTGCATGTATATCCTTAGAGATGTGTGTGTAATGGACTAGGTCTAACATAATTTCATGCTCCAGGATAAAAGTGACTTTTCCATTTAATTCAGCTGAATTCTATTTGATGCAGCAAACTAATCTATGCTTCTCACTCACTGGCTTATTAAACTGATGATAATATTGGTGGCAGTACAGAGAGATTCTCGGCCTTCCAAATGTATTTCACAGCATGTGACTGTTGCATATTATATAAAAAGAAAAAAAAAATCACTGGTACCGTCGTCAGGAGCAACTTTTTGACATCAGTATTGTTTCCATCAAAAGTCTTGTATTGTGTGTTGTGTAAGTGACCTTAAGCAACACACCAATCCCATTGTTATAAGTCAGAGAAGTGTTGATTAAACTGTACAGTATGTATTTTAAGGCCACAGTATGACAGTAATAATAATAATAATAATAATAATAATAATCTTATTTGTGCTCCACAGGATTAAAATAAAAGAAAACGGCAATAAAATGTAAAAATCGAAGGTTATAAAGACTTTAATAAAGACAGACCAGAAGAACAAATTTAAAATATCTTCTTCAGAATACTGCTTCGTAAAGTGGAGATTTAAAAGCATGAGTAATATGAGCTCATTTCCTGGTTTCTGCAGCCTTGAATGCATTGAAAAAATGCAAGTGTTCCCAAGAAGACAGAAACACAAAAAATTGCATTTAAACTGTACGGTGTACTTGTACAGTCATTTTACAGTCATAGAGTTAAGTTCAAGCAACTAAACAAAAAAATTAAACTTAAATAGTTTTCAAAAGAGTTAGCAGAATTAAATTTGGCAGCTTTGGTGTACTGGATGGTGTTGTACTCCATGGGATGATTTAATATCCACTGCCTATGTTTATATATATAAAATGCAGTACTAAAGAAGTGGCAGAAGTACATCAGGTAGTCGAAACAGATATAGCAAGACTCTTTAGTACATTCAAAATGTGTTAATATGTGTACAAATAGTTGTAATACCCCAAATAGAAAATGATGGTAATGTAACAGTATTACACCTTGAGCAGTAGTTGTGTTTGCAGTACCAGTAGTCATAGTAACAGTCTTCTAAGAAGCTGGTAGCTGTAAATTTATGCATAAAACATTGCACAGTAGTGCTGTGGTATTATGATTTCTAGTTACTGATGTTGTAGGTTTGGTAGTGCTATTAGGATAGTATCAGGTATTTTAACAGTGGTGGTAATAACAGACGTAGTTCTGTCAGTAAGAGCAGCAGCAGTGGTGAAATATTATTGTGTCTTATAAAATGGCTAAATAAGAGATGATTTTGGTTTGGATGGGGACAGGCAGCTCCTGGAGATGTCTCAATTACACCAGCAGGCTGGTCCACTCTCTGGGGACCATGCAGCTGTGAGTCTGGACTGTGGCTAAACAGGATGGTCCCACGGGACGGGTGTACACACACAATACAGCAGCATGGGAAAAGAGAGAGACAGAGAGTGAGAGATGGAAAATGCATGAAATGGATACGAGCCAAGAACAGTGGGGTTAACGTGACAGCTACAGTGTAAATGTATGCACAAGATCATGATGTGAAAAACAATAATTGGGCTGATGCATACATTTTGATGTATTTTTTTGAGATCACTGATAGTATAAAAAATATTTCTACCATGAAATACTTAATAAAAAAGGAAGCATAGCAAAATCAGAAAAGATGCATAATATAAAGCAGAAGAAGGTTGTGAGAAAAAGAAATGGGAAGTAAAGTATCCACTTGTGTTAAAGATAAACAAACATTGCCTTCTGGATTTTCAGACATACAAAACATGCACGCACACATGCTCATATGCACACACACACACACACACACACACACACACACACACACACACACACACACACACACACAGACATAGACACACCCAAAGTCATGCAGACACACATGTTGCAGTGGGTGGATGAAAGGAGTCCCGCACAAACATGGCTCCATGTTGAATAAGCCTCTCTTATTGTGGAAAAACACAGAGATGTTAGTCTTGGCTGGGCAAGAATGTGGGCTTGTGTTTTTGCATTGTTCGTGTGTGTGTGTGTGTGTGTGTGTGAGTGAGCGAGAGAGAGAGAGAGAGAGAGAGAGAGAGTGAGTGAGTGCATGCTCCGATGAAAACTCAGTCTTGCTGCTTATTTGTGCAGGTTTTGCTTCAAACAGTCGACGTGCACAAATGCACACACACATGCAACACACTCCTAACAAGTTTAATTATCTGTTTTACAGTTTGAAAGAGTGTGAAGTTGGCTGTTTCTGGCACATTTCACAATCACATAAGGGTGTGTGTGTGTGTGTGTGTGTATGTGTGTGTGCACAGTCTCTTCCTCCATCCATCACTTCCTTCATTCTGCTCTCATTCTCTGCCTCTTTCAAATTCACACTATTTTTTTTTTTTTTTATCAGCAGCCAGCGCCATTCATTCATCCATTGTTTCTGAAGTCTACCTGCTTCTCCCNTCTCTCTCTAAATTTGCCTAATTACCTTTTATGTGTTTGTGGGGTCAAATCCAACTTAGCGCTGCCGTGAGGTGAAAACTTTACAGCTTTGACTGGCTCAGCTCTTCAAGAACTGCACTGCACACACAGGCTTTTTTTTGTCTTTGATTTCAATGAGCCTGTGAAAGCAGCTGGTTAGCTTTGATTGGTTGTGTTCAATGAAGATTATAAAAGCTCTCGCTGAATTTCCAGGTATGATCAAAATACTGCTCAGCAGACTGTAAGTCATTTATACAGATCCATCTTTTTATTCTTTACAGCAATTTTCCAAAAGCAACATTTCTGTATTTAAGGGCATTTTTGCACCTTGTTCATTTTGAGTGTTTGTTTTGGACTCTGGATCATTTGGTTTATTTGGGAACTTGTGAACATGTGAACATGGCAATCAAACCCAAGTCTGCACCAAAATCAGACCGAGACCGCTTAGAGGGTATGGTCTTGGTCCGATTATAGTCAGACTGTGGAGTAGTTCATTAGTGGTTTAAACTTGATCCACACTAACTATGAGCAATCTATTGATTGAGCTAGATCCGGAAAGTGTGGTTAACTCTGAAAAAGTTTGGTTTGTGTAGACTTGTCGGTTATCCCCAACCTAAAATGTGTCAAACAAAACACAAACTTTACCATGGAACACCTTTGATTAGATGTAGTAATTGAAATGGATGCTGTCAAACAGTTGGAAAAGTTCAAAGTTTCTTAACAAGTCTTCAGAGGAACATGTTGAAGGTTAGCATGCAGTTGTGCTCAACATCAACTCCATGATCCTTCAGCCATCTGAAAGCAACACCTCTTCTTCGCATGCTATGAAACAATATGATTTTTTCATAAGGTTTTTGAAGTTAAATTCACTGCTGACATAGATTTCTTGGTATATGGCCCAATTGGTGATTATAACTAGGAAAGTATCCCAGTTTAATTTGCTCCATGTTATTTAGTTATCTGGGCAGAGTAAACCTTTTTCCTGGATTGATTTCCTTTCTTTCACCCCTCATACATTTCTGTCCAATAAGCAGAGCGAGTGTTCTCACATGACTTTTGTTGCTATATTCTATTCTATTGGATTTTTTTCCTGAGTAAACCTGGAAATGGACTACATGTCTGTAAATGCTGTAAAAATGACTTCTAGGAAGACCACGTATGCTTCTTATAGCACTTCTGAGGGATCATTAATTTATAATAAACATATTGTAAATTCAAAACTCAGCATTAGAAACTGCACCTGTATATCTACATTGCCAACAGGGCACATAAGTGGCACAATGAGAATGAGAGTGTCAGCTCTCCTAGGAAACATTCATTTGTGAACAGAAAAGCTGAAAACCAGCCAGCTGAACTTCCCTTGATGGTCATGGCATTGAAATGTGCACGTCTTCACAAAGAATGCCGTCCTGTCACTTCTCTGTTATTCCAGAGTTTTTATCATCATCATCATCATCATCATCATCATCATCATCATCATCATTGTCATCATCATCATCACATGATTCTTCTAATTGTTTGAATATGTTAGTTTAGTATTGATCACTGTTAAAATGAGGAACTACATGTGATTTTTTAATTTTTCTTTTTTTTTTTTTTTTTANTTTTTTTTTTTTTTTTTAAAGTCAGCTGGAGGTAGAAATCAGAGACATTCACACTCTGCAAATGGTCTGAAGCTGCTGTTAAAATATTCTGATTATTTGCTGGAATTGTGTGGGAAAACTTGAAAATGTATTAATTTTTCCTTCCTTGTTATTTTTGGAGTTGCCAAAAGGGAAAATAAATAAATAAATAAAGTGACAAGTGTTGGCTTAAAATGTTCAGTGTCAGTGCCAAATGATTTAGGGCTTTGACATTTTTGAACTGGATGTAATGTGCTGCTCTTATTTGAGTCCGCAACCACAGACCATGAACTTATCTGCCACAGCACATCTAATAAAATCTGCTCTGAGAATATAACACATTTGTTGTTGTCAGAGGCTGGTGACATTTGTTATCTAGCCTCCCTACTTTTGTAAATATTTAAAAGAATCAGTATCTGTTCAGAGTCTTGAACATTGTTGGGGTGAATAACATGAATGGAGGAGACACTGAAGTGTCCTAAACAGAGAGAGAGAGAGAGAGATGATAAATAATTTAGGTGTGTGTTTTTTGGCACACAATACTTTTCCTCCATTGAACTCTGCTAACGTGTGTGTGTGTGTGTGTGTGTGTGTGTGTGTGTGTGTGTGCGTGTGTGTGAAAGAGAGAGGGAGAGAGATAAACTACACCACAGAACTCCTATGAGAAAATAAAGCATTTTTAGAGGTCTCCTTTGCAACATCTCTGGAGATGAAATTTATGTGCTGATCAGATCAACAAAAGACGAAATGATCAAAGCATCATTATAGCTTAGTGAGTCTATCTATAGATACATTCTTTGTTCTCTTCCTCATTTCTTTGCCCCTCCCCTCCCGATTTCACTCCATTTAATATTTCTTTCTCATTCACTCCCTTAGCCTGTCTGTCTCTCCACCTCCAAAAATTCCTCAAACATCTCATTCCATCTCATTTTCTCAACCTCCTCTTCCCTGCCTCTCTTTCTGCATTTCTTTTACGGTGCTTTCACACTGGTAGTTTAGTGTGAATACATGGGTGGTTTGCCAGAAACAAAAAAAAATGCTAATAGGAATATTTTTTCCCCAAATCAAGTTCGAGCCACAAAGCCATACCTGACTCCATCTATACTGGGTGTTCTAATTTGTTACAATGGTAGGTTTTGTGTTTAGTCTGCACACAACATGCACTCCTTCAGGAGACAACATGTGTTAACATGCTTGAAGAGACATGATATTTTCCCCAGCACATTTGTGGAAGAGTTATGTTATGTTATTTATTTATCTATTTTATATATCATTGTAGCCCTGAAAACTGTTCAAGCTCCACTCAGATGAGCTCAACATCATGCCACCCACCTGTATATTTTTCTCCATCCCTGTGTATGTGTGTGTCATTCCTGGCAGGTGTAATAAACATGCACTTTGATGAAAAAGACATTACACACACACACACATCACAAATCAGAACAATAGTAAATAAGTGTGAAAAGACTGGCAAGGTGTAGGACTGGAGAAATCAGTTTGAAAAGTGATCTTTTGTGTCTCTTTTTTTTTTTTTTTAGCCACAGATATTTCCCAAAATGACACTTTGTTACAAGAACTTCAGAGAACAATGATCACCAAGGATAACTAAAAACAGCAACAAATTCATTTTTATAGCATATTTGTTTTACGGTATGTACAGCACTCAGTACCAGCCTGCACCGTTAATGATATAGTTTTGTGTAATGAATGCACTATGTTGATTGACACTGAAATGGCATCAGCTTTCAAATTTGTTCATCGTAAACTTGTGTGGTAATAGCTTGTTGTTGGACAGAAAACGTGCCCTTACTCAGCATTCCGTGCCTGTATTGTTGCTACGATAAAGCAGCAAATGTTTATGCTGCTGTAATGACACCGTTTATCACATAGAGTGGTCATTTGCTAATTACAACGCAGAAATGTAGCATTAAGAATTGCATTTGAAAAACAAGCCGGACTTGCTTGCTCAAGCCTCTCCGCTTCCTTCTCGATGTGTCTTCCCCGTCAGACTTCCTCTCATGTCTCGCTCTCCTTCTCATCTCATCCATGAATATCAGATCGCTCTCACTTTATTTCTCTTTTCCTCCATCGCCTCTGTTTCCATATAGTTGTTTTCAGTTGTTTCATTCCAACAATATGCAAAATAACAACTCAAAAAATTAAAGGGTGACTCCTATTTTACATAGCAAATTTAATTCATTGTTCATTCTATTCAGCTTGTGAAAACAACTGTATAAAGGCTTTTGTGGCCATAGAGTGCACCATGACATCACATGGGTGATTTTGTCCACCAAACCACCAGTTTTTTAATGAATTCCACCTTCCAACAACTTCTCAGGGCTTGAGTTATCAAACTTGGCATCTTTAGATCCAACACACAGTAAACTTGTGATGGCATAAGTGTTAGTTTACTGACTTTGTATAGCTCCCTCTGCTGACACCAAAGCCTTTACATAGTCATTTATTCATACTGAATAACAGGGGACTCATCACATGACTTGCTGTACACTTGACTTTGACTCAAGTCACAAATTTGCTGACTCAAGACCACTTGATTAAAAAAAAAAAAAAAAAAAAAAAAGACTTGCAACTTGACAGACTTTGACACCACTGACTTGTAACTTTACTTACACTTTGGACTTTTGATTCTGAGATATATAAGTCCAAAGAAAAGCAAGGTTAAAAATTATACAATTATCAAACTAGTATAGTTTAATAGTCATATTTACATGTATTTTTATCAAATTATACAGTTTATCATGTAAGTAATATATTTGTTTAAGTATCCACAATTTATGTAAATTTAAAAAATTATTATTATTTGGTACAGGTTACAGGACTTAAGGACTTGAACTCAAACTTTAAGACTTGTCACATAATTTGGATTTATGTTAACCTTGACCTGTGACTTAATTTCTGACTTGCCTGTACTGATTTGACTTAAAAACAATGCTGAACAGGCTGAACCATGACCAGTAAACTGAATCTGATGTGTAAAATCCTCCATTAAAGGCCCACGTGTTCATACATTCTCTTCATTTATCTTTCTGTGATGTCGGCTGACTACGACAATATCATTCCCATTCATTTCTATTTCGACTGACTCATCCTCAATTGGCTTTTCTTACATTGGAATTAAGATACATTTTAAATAGCCTTATCTCAGTATGCTCTTTGTTCCTTTAATTATTGTGAACAGTATATTTTTTTTATCTGAAGCATTCAATTGAAAATCTCTTGCCTCTGCAGAAGTGTCCTATCTTTGCAAAGCTTTTAAGAAATAATTAACCTAATTCACTTGTGCTATGGGCAGACTACCCCAGTGGTATTGATAGTACTGACTTACAGTGGAGAGAGAAATGGTTTACAGTGTAAAAATGCTATTGGGAAAAGTAGTCAGGATTATTAATGACACTGTGTACTGAGTATAGAACTGATTATAGTAGAGCAGCATGACTGGAACTCCGCTTGGAAATACCCAGCAAAGAAAACGGAATAGAAAAGAAAACACAAACAGAAGCAATTTGAAACGTAGACAGGTTTTTAATAAGACTTCTACAAAGTAGTTATTTATATTTATCCAGCATATATTGGATAGTATATATTTGGATAGTATATAATATATATTTACTCATTTATTGGGACTTGTCAACTGTGGCTGTGTCAGCTAAGTGTAATAAAAGTGCAGTTGTCAACAAGAAATTAATCATTTTGATCTGTATAGGTGAATAATTTTGTGTTTACATGTCAGCTTGTTAACTCGCTAAAGTGGTATGCATACTTGTATTGTAGGAAATAAGTTAGACTTTAACAACAGATAAACCATTTGCTATCAGTCTGCTATTAGCTTAGTATTACAAAATACCAATGACTGAATTTCTCTATGTGTCCTGTTGGAAAGGTATTGTATATTGGTTTTATCTAGTAAAAACATATGTGTTTATTGGCAAAATTCATTAACAAAAAAAAAAAAAAAAAAAANAAAAAAAAAAAAAAAAAAAAATGCTAATTACACACTAAATAAGTCCCACGATAAATGAAGCTCATTCATAAAGCTTTTCTTACGTTAATTAGCATACCAGTGTCACACGCTTCACTTCATCTGGTGTCAAAGCAGAATGGACGTGTTAAAATCAACTGAAATATCACATGTATTGATCACAAAGACATATGAAGGCATGTTGGTGAGTTATAAATTGCTTCCCTGACATGTCAATAAGGAAGTTCCATAGTAACGCCTCTAGGCAAATGCTAGAAAAATGCTGGAAACGGATTTATGAATGAGAGAACACAGCTGCATTACAATATTTGCTGTCATCGACATGTGAAGTCTGGCGGTGTGTTTTACAAATTTCCCTTTGTGTTTTAGTTAACCCTCTAAAGTTACAGCTTTGGATAATGGCTACGTTTTTAACTAATCATTGATCATAAGAAGTAGAATTAAGTGGACAAAATTCTGACCTTTACAGGACAAACATCCTTCCATTACTTCTCAACCAGCCTTTCATTTCCCTCTCTCCATCTTTGCTGTCTGTTGATAATGATCTTGGCAGGCCACAATAAATAATGTACACTTACCGTAATGGTCGGAAGAGGTTTAGAGAACACACACAAACACACACATTCAAAAACACACACAAAAGGCCACACATGCACTTGTACATTCATGACCACACACAGGCACGGAGAATATATATTCAAACTAAAAAAATAATGTAATAACTGTAAAAAATAATGTACTGTTGCTTAATGGTGTATGTTCAGACACACACATTTCAAACACACTGTCTTAAGGATGCACAAGTACACAACACATATACACACACAATAGGGGATAGTTCCCTCTTTTCCTAATGATGGGCATCAGAGAGTAGAGAATGTAAATTATTAAAACATAGAGCAATTAGACACATAACACTCCCAGTGAAACTTACACTCATATGTGCACACACACACACACACACACACACACTCACACACAACTGATGGACTCATAGATTAAAGTATGTAGGTTGGTGCAAACAATGCACTAGCATTTACATAAAGAAATAAACATTACTTTCGGCAAATATGTACAAATTTATGAATGAACTCATTCATCTTCGCACTCACACACATCACCGTGTGTTACCGCAGCTCTCCTTGATAATTACATATCAAGCTAATTGCTGGTTGGTGTGTCATTCAGTTAATACAGAGTAAAATTATTTGACTTCAGATATGATTAAATGTTTGTCTTTGTCAAATGAAAAGGAATCTGTTCCAGACAATCTGCAGACTACACAGCAAATTCAGCAGAGTCAAAATAACTCTGTAAGAGTTAATCTCAACACTTTCAAAGTGTCTCATGGGGTCCACTCCCAAAAGTGTTATTTCAACACTTTTCAAAGTGTTAGCATTTTAACACTATAATGGAGTAAATATTAACTCTGTGCAGAGTTGAAATTTAACACTGCTCGACACTACAAAGTGTTAAATATTCTCAACACCAGTGTCAGGAGTTAAAACTGAAC
>VXCM01001793.1:202264-221371 GCA_014773175.1 Lucifuga dentata
TGTGGAAAACTTGGATATGATCAAAAACAGTCAAATTTAAGGAAATTAACATTTAAATGTTTACCTAAAAATGAATTTTGAAGTTAACCATTGTTGTTGTGACTGCATGTTATGCTCAAACTAATGAAGCAGAAAAAACTCCCAACACCCTCAGAGTTGAAAGCCAGTGTCAAAAACTTCCAGATCATCAAATCAACACCGTCAGTGTTGATTTGACAAAAATGGCTTCAACACCCAATTTTGACACCAACTATTTAGTTGACCGGGTGTCAAAAGAGGCAAATTACACCAAATCCATAGTTGGATTAACTCCAGACGTAGTTGGATTGACACTCTTTTCATCAACACCAGAATTTTAACTCTGCTGAATTTGCTGTGTATGTGTCACATATCTATCTATCTATCTATCTATCTATCTATCTATCTATCTATCTATCTATCTATCTATCTATCTATCTATCTGTCTCATCTTGTGTCAGATATCCTATCAGAAAAGGGTATTAGAAGAGCTTTTAAGATCCATCCACCAGCATCGTTATAGAATTCAATCTCAATAGCTGTGCTTGTTTCCAGGCTTAGGATACATTTCCTAGGAGACAATGCCTCCTGTCCATTGCAGTTAAAGAAATGAATTATTCATATGAGGTTTGGCATGACAACTATTTTTCATAGCCTTTGATATCCACTGGATATTGGGAAGAGGACAGATGCCGATTATAAAATTCATTATGCAGGCTGTAGCAATGTCAAGGGCGATGTGCACAGCTTTCAAAATACATGTGAGAAGCAAGCTTTCATACAACCTCACTTAACTTTCTGTCCTTAGAGGTTGCAGGTATTACAGGCTATTGAAAGTGAGTTCAAATGCAAAGCTTGGCCATTAAGGAGGGATTAATGGGCTCGTGGGTAAATGGAACACAATTTATTCTATTATTTATTGGTGTCACGGGCTGAAGACACCAAAGTAAAGTTATGCCAAAAGTCAATATTCATTTGATTTCTTTGAAAGGTTGGTTAGGTTTTCCTTCAACATAGAAAAGGCATAAATCATTCAATCTTGTAGTTGATCTATTTTAAAAGTAGTTTAAGATTAAAAAGCCAAAGATGACAACACGTGATGAATGTTAAATCTGATGTTCGGTGGCGGAGCAAATGTTTTTCTTTGTTTGTGAGGTAATGCAGCTCAGAGCAGAAAGTTTTGTAAAGTCTTGTTTTGACACTTATTGGAAGGCAGGAAAATGTATTAATCAACCTAAAATATTGTGTTATGCTTTGAAAAAAAAAAAAAAAAAAAANAAAAAAAAAAAAAAAAAAAACATTAGTTTGACTCCCTAAGGTCACATTTCCACCAAAGGACTTTCAAAGTTGTCAGATCAGCGTACTATTCACACAAAACAATGTCTTGTTATTGAGTATCTTGAGGTCATTTATGCTTTGCAAACTACATGACTGATCGGTGACAGGGGATCACAAATTACAAGTCCTTTCAACAGGAAGAATTCCTGATGGGTCTATGGTCTCCAGACAAAGTTTACTCAGAAAGTGCAGTCACATACAGGAAATGATGCAAAATGATGGGTGAGAGGATTGCCTTCTTCCAAAAATCAAGAAGGTAGCAATCCAAGTTGGTTTTACATTGATTTGAAGAAAAAAAAGGAAGAAAAAGTATAGAAATACTGTATATTTCCTCCCATCCAGTGTCTTGAGCTTTCATCAGCTGTAACTAAACACTGTTCTCATTGCCAACCACGACACATTTCACAGGATTTGGACTCCCTGACAGGTCCAGATATGTTCCCTGTTACATATCTGTTGAGCAGTCATTGGCTCATCTTTTAGATCATGGCTTTCAACAGTTCACACATTGCTCCCAGGAGCAATTTGTTCTGATCCATTGCTTTTGTTGGCAATATCAAAAAACTGTTGGTGATTGGATAAAGGGTAATTTTTTTTTTTTTTTTTTAACCTGGATTGTGACTGTTGTCACTCTGAGCTGACTTTGTCCCTGATGGCTCATCCCATACTGTGCATCCCATCCTGCCTTTGACCTCCTCGAGTCCTCTCGTCTTATCACCCTTCAGTCCCTCCACTGTTTGCCGCTGGCTCTCTAATATCAGATTGAAAGTCCTGGTAGTGCCAAACAAGTTTGGCACTATCTGGCACTACTAAGTTTTATCCCTGTAATGTCTGAAAGGTCCCCTATGCACATTTGTCTATTCCCTTATAATGACTATGCCATTGTTCTCCCTATTCTTATGGTTCTCCAACAGGGAAATGATCATCTGTCTCCACTAAAAACTGAACATGTAGCTCTTAAAGAATCTCCATAGCCTTGCCCCTTAACCTCCACCTTTAACACATCTGATCTTATGCTTGTCTTAAAAGGATAAACATTTCTCTAGCTGGCCCAGTTGAACTCAGCGAAGCTAAATACATAAAATGCAAGTACAAAATGGAAAGCAGATGACTTTAACCTCCTTTGACAGACTTTGAGTGCATTTTTAATTTCTCCTTGCTATCTGCTTATCAATCGAAACGCAATCTGGTCTAACCTGAAGCAAGCATCCTCCCTTGTGAATGTGATCCATAAAAGGCTTTGTATTCCAGAATCAGTCTGAAATCCTCATGTCTTCATAAATGAAATATCAAATCAATAGACTGATTTTCATTGCATGCAAAAAGCTGTTTATTTTCTTGCTTGCTTGTTTCTTCCTATTCTCCCTTAGATTTATCTCTGGTGTTTTACACTTCCACATTTTATGGCGTCCCAATGTTCTTTGAGTACTACTTCCTAATTAACTTCATCCTGTTTCACTACTATTGTTAAAAGTGTAAAATTTGAGTACCATATCAAACAACAGATGTAATTACTTGCAAATAAGCAAACTTAAATATTTAAAGGACCATACCACCCATTTTGCATGTTTGAGCCTAATATACTCAATTTTCATACATGTAAGGTTATACAAGGAGGAAGGATCTCCTGTGGCGTTCAGCGGAACACCTTGGTGATCAGACTGCTGTTGAAGGTGCTCTGATGACCGTCCATGATGCTGTGCAGTGGATGAGAGGAATTGTCCATGATGCTTAGAAGTTTGTGTAGCATCCTCCTCTCAGACACAGCCACCAGGGAGTCCAGCTCCACTCCTAGAACTGAGCCGGCCTTCCTGATGAGCTTGTTAGCATCCGCTGCTCTCACACTGCTGCCCCAGCACATAACTGCATAGAAGACTTGGTAACCACTGTGTGGTAGAACATCTGCAGCATTTTATTGCAGATGTTAAATGGCCGGAGTCTCCTCAGGAAGTTCAGTGGACTCTGGCCCTTTTTATCCACAGCCTCAGTGTCCCTGGTCCAGTCCAATTTGCTGCCAAGGTGGACTCCCAGGTATTTGTAGTCCTGGACTACCTCCATTCCCCTGATGGCAACAGGGTTAAGGGTGACATCCATTTCCTGAAGTCCACCACCAGTTCTTTTGTCATGGAGATGTTGAGCTGTGTATTTCAGCTTTTTTGATATTTTGCAAAATCTCTTAATCTTTCCAAATCAAATATTCACGTGATACATCCATCTTAAAAATTGATGTTTCACCTGCTAATAGATACACAGCCTTATGAAGTCATGGTCATTAAAATTTTTCGATAAACGCAGGTCTTCTTTTGAGACTATATTCCCCGGTGGAGACATACATTCACTCTNATTTTTCGATAAACGCAGGTCTTCTTTTGAGACTATATTCCCCGGTGGAGACATACATTCACTCTGCACTTTTGACTGTGCTTTTTTGACTGTGCGCTAAAATTATGAAACTTTGAAAAACCAGAATACAAGTCTTGTTTGCGATGATGGATTATCTATCCCAAGAACATTTCAAGTATCAACAAGTTGATTTTAATAGCGTACCAGAATGAACTGAAACCAATGGTGGTCTGGAAGGTAAAAAAAAAAAAAATGAACTTACTGTTCCAGTAGTATGCTTTGGGAAATGATTGTCAGTAACATTACATGTATGAAAATTGAATATATTAGGCTCAAACATGCAAAATGGGTGGTATGGTCCTTTAAAGTTGATGCCGTTTCATAGCTTTTCCACTTTTGTCTGGATTATTGCTGATTGAGATTGACTCTATCTTGTTTTCAAACAGAGCAGTTCAATGTTGTACTGATACCAGTAAATGACAGGAAAAAAAAAAAAAAAAAAAAAAAAAAAAGTCCATGTGTGAGGATACTGGACCTAAGTTCAGCTAAAGGGTGCAGGTCTTTTGAAATAGGAGTCAACCATATACTGTATGCTATGCCAAAACAAAAAACGTATGGTTAATGTAATAGAGTTAATTAGGCGTCTCTGTGTTTATGCACAGAATTTTGTGAGTGTGTATACATGTGCGTGTGTGTATTTAGGCACAAGCAATGATAAATGCATAGCAACGTCTGCCTACCCCTAAACCCACACGAAAATTGATCTGTATATAATCGGACTGTGGAATTTCCCCTGGCAGCATCAAAACCAGTCATTTACCCTTCACACAGTGGTTACATGCTCACTCTCTCTCACACACACACACACACACACACACAGTGAGGTTAGTCTTTCACATGGTGGCCTTGCCAATGTGTGTTTTTGGTTTTTGGGTTGTGTTCAAGGCTGATGCATTTCGCCTCAGTGTTGTTGACTGTTTATAAATGGAATGCGTTTGTACATCTGCAGAGCTAATGATATGGGTGCTGTCTCTGCTCTTGCCACTCACACACACTCAACCACAAGCTAGAGAAAGGAAAGGGAGAATCTCACATCGATCTATTCTATTCTCTTCTATTCTATTCTATTGGGAGAAGACGTTGCGCTGGGTTATCATATCATTTTACAGGCTTGATATATTATATCACACTGTCAGGGCTACCGTGAGATGTCATCACAAACACGTCAGTACAAGAGCAGAGGGGAAAAAAAGAGGAGGGAGAGAGATCAGTGAAATATGATCTTGTTATCATCCTACTTATTGATCTCCAAATCTCTCTCCCTTCCTGTGTCTCTCATATTTCTGTTTGACACATTTGTCGATCAATTTTCTCTCTTTTATCTATCATATTCCATATTTCTTTCTTTCTTTCTTTCTTTCTTTCTTTCTTTCTCTCTCTCTCTCTCTCTCTCTCTCTCTCTCTCCACAGTAATTCAGTATTGTGTGATTGATGATGGTCATTAGAAGCTTCGATATCAATGAGTCCAAGAGTTCAGTCCCATGTAGCATCTGGCCATCTGTGTGTGTGTGTGTGTGTGTGTGTGTGTGTGTGTGTGTGTTAGTATGTTTCTGTATGTACCTTAGTAAACTGCCTATTAGCTGAAGCAGAGAAGCACACAAACACACATAAAATGCTTTTGCTGATGTGTAATTTGTGAATATACGGGCACAGGAGCACACACAAGCACACACACACACATATACACACATCCTCATATTCATTTATACACATGCATGCTAGAGGGTTTATTAAAATTTAATTAAGATTCAGCCATCTTGAAACTGTGTCACAGCATTTTGTTTACTGTCAACATGTCTAAAGAATAGATGCAGCTGAAATCATATTCTTTGAAGTCCTGAAACACCATGGCCTCAGACATTCCTACAACTAATGATTATGAAATTTATACATTATTATTTTAAAAGGGAATATTATACAGATTACCATGTTGTTATGTTCATTTGGGGGGTTATGTTGACAGCTTTGCAATGCTTTAATGTGCAAACGCAATTTGATCCACTTCCACTCTTCCTTGCTACAGGCCAGTCATGCACACTGAGTGAAAACTGTTCATTTTAGGTAGTCTCTTTAAGGCCCCCCCCAAAAAAAAACTAATTTTTTGCAACTTTGACAATGTTCAACACATTCAACACACTCTTCCTAATATATTACACTATAAAAAATGAGGAAAAGTAACAAATATGTCTCCTTTAATCATAGCCAAGCAACAGAACCATAACAGCCTTATTAACTGTTTAAGGGATGCCAAGTGTAAAAATAGTTTATATACATTTTTAATCAAATTTACATACATTTTTCCTGATCACATTTATTTGTCTTTTTGTAACTTGTTACCTTATATTTGAGGTTGAATGAGTCCACCTTACATATACAGTACTTTACAGTATGTTTAAGTGTGTACCATGATTACTTGTAAAGATTTAGTCTTAGAACAAGAAATCAAGTTAAATCTCTTAAAAAGACTTATGACTTTGTAGGAAAATGATCAGAATATAAATATACCATTGTTTTGAGCCTTACAATCAGATGTAAATGCTCTCTGCACTTCATTATATAGCTGTTTGAGCCACACAGGCTCCTGCTTAAACACCATAAACAACAGTTTTGTCCTCTGTGGGTGTCTGATAAGAGGATTTGGATGGTTTAAGGAAACAATACTTTGCACAATAAGCTCCATATTTACTTTTCACTTTTTATCTCCAGCTCACTTTCTATTGTCCTTCTTTATTTTTACATTTAACTATGTACTTATTTTTATTGTTGGATTTATATGGCACTGGTTGTGGTTTTCACAAGACAAAAGTATAAATAGATCATTCATTGTAAAACATTGCTGGCATCCTGAAATGTCATATATCTGCTGGGCTCACATGGTTTGCTTTTACTGCTACTGCAGAATGCCACCAACTGCAAGAAAGATACTGACCACTCATCTCAGTTACATTATGAGGAATGTAATATAACATTTTGTTACAAATTTCTTGTTTCATAGCATATATATATAAAAGGTAAAATAATAATAATAATAATAATAATAATAATAATAATAATAATAATAATAAAGAATATTGAACTATTTAGCAATTAAATTAAACTTGGACCCATATTTATGTGAGATCAGAGATTGATGTTTTTTTTTCTTTTTGCAAATATAAAGACAGACTTTTATGATCATCACCTTGAAATAAGATGCTAAAGAAAAGATTTATCATGCAGATTTATTTTGCAGTGGTACTGTGAACATCTCCTTCTGAATCGATATTCATAACTGTTGATATTAAGGCAGAACCATTACTAAATATACTGCTGAATTAGCATCATCTTAGCTACACATTGGTGGTAGTTGCATGTCTAGTCTTATTTGTTAGTGATGCCATAAGTGTGACTCCTGTCTGAGCCTATTTTAATGACTGGCAAAGTTTGGTGACAAAATCAACCACAAACAAGTTTCTTTAGACAGGAACTAGATAAGAAAACAAACACGCAAGAAGCTTAACGAGAGTAACACACGTGGAGGGACATGATGCAGAGTCAGTCGGTTCACCTAATGCATATTAGCAAGTGTTCACAAAATATTCTGAAAAACAAGAGAAAACAAAATATGGGAAACAATTTTCATATATGTTACATCATTGTAACTCAACTATTATCAACTAACAAAGGAGTGCACCCCACAGCATGCTGGGAAACTTCTTCTCTTGTCCAACCTGGAACTATAATACATAGTATTTGAATCTACCAGATCTAGATCAATATCTCAATCTGGGCTACACTGGATTTTTATTTATCATTTTCTCAGCCTTTTGTTTGCTACCATATGGAACTTCCAAGGAGCATAATAATAATGTTACAAGCCAGAGTGAATGAAGGCAATTTACTCATTTAATTGAATAACAAAATGTTTGCTGTTGGTGTGAGTCCACCACACCTGCCCACTTGCGCTTATTATTCTTTCTGATTTATGTCATGTCTCTTTGAAAAATCCTTAAAATTGTCAATTCCTCACATCAAAGGGATTCTGTTCGAACCATCCAGCTGCAGAATGCTCTTATAGATGATCCTGCCTGTCAGGATATCACATATCCTAATCATACTTGGAAATATAACAGGCCATAAACTCAGACGCTGGTGTCTGACAAAACCTGGTATTTATCGACTTTGCATGTGGTTTCCCGTGATGCATCAGAAGAGCATCTTCCTCTTTTCATCCTGTGACAGCACATCACTCTCCTGCTCCTCCTTTTCCTCCTCTCCTCCCTTGCTGCTCTCTAATTTTACCTCAGATACAGTCTATAATTGAATATTCCATCTGTATCATGGACATTTATTCATGTGCTTCGGCCACGTAGCAATAAAATAATTGCAGCAGATGTATCTGAACAGAATGTCCTTTCCCAAAAAGGCTGCATATCGTGAGGAGTATGCAGTTAAAGCTTTTTGGTGTCCCCACTGTCCCTCAGCTTACTTCATCTGCTTCCACTTTACTTAGTGGTTTCCTACATTTCCCAGAATGCCTCTCCACAACCCTCAGAAAACAAATTATTTCATTCCACTGAAGGTTTTATATTTAGGCAGACAGAGCAATAACTAAGACAGGTTGAGATTTTGTTGTAGTCCAGAAAGCCAGATGAGCTGTGGATCATCTTGCTCATTTCTCTGTTGTCAGTGGAGAAATGAGTATCTCTTCTTCTGGATAATACGTTTTTCTGTGTATTATTGTTGAAAAAGTATTCAAATCTTTCCTGGAAAAAGTAACAATATAACAATGGTTTTGCTAGGTTTACTACCATTATAAGAATCCTGCATTCAAAATTTTGTTTAGATAATAGCAGATAAATTTACTCAAGTATCTGAAGTATATATTTGCCAAGAATGAGTCCATTCAGAGGTTTAAATGTATGTTTTCTATAAGTATGCATTGTTTTTAACTACTTAATCTTGTATTTATAATGCAAGACCTCAGCACATGTGAGCCAAAAACACACTTTTACCTCTTGCACACAATAAAGAAGAAATAAAGTTGTTTTTAAATTGAATTTTGGGTTATGAAAGATTAATTATTTGATTTTCACCAGACAGGATCAGTTTGTAATAAGAAAAGGAAGGAAATAAGAATATATTTAAGGAAAGACTAGAGTGGCATAATAAAAGTTCTGGATGAAAGGAATATGAAAGGTCAGAGGGAAACGGAAGCGAGAGAAGAAAGATGTCAATAAGGAAAGAATAAGGAAAGAAAAAAGAAAAGAGATCAAGACTGAAAAACACAGACAGAAAGAAAAACCTTTTGGCCAAGGCCGTTTCAGGTATTATCGCATAAATACTTAATTAGACCCCATACTAAAGAACCTGAAGGGAGATTCTAACGGAATAGACAACGTTTCAGAAGTTTGACATTAAAGTTTTTCCTGGAAAGTTTCCTTCAGTTGCTTACATCTCTGTCCAACTTCAAGCTTTTTATTTATTTCCCTCCCTCTTCTCTTGTTGAGAGGTTGGTTCAATTAAACTCGGAGCTTCCTGTCTTTTTTTTTTTCCTCTGTTCTTCTGTCCATGTCCAGACATGGATTGTCACCTTCTCTTTCATGTGAGCAATGGGGGAAAAGAAGAAAGAGATGAGGAAGAAGCTGTGCGAGTGTTAAATAAGAAAAGTGAGGGCGTTTGGGATGGAGGTTGGATTTTGTGGTGTGTGCGTGTGTGTGTGTGTGTGTGTGTGTGTTTGTATATGTGTAAATTTCAGTTGTGTGGATGGGGATTCCTGCGTGGATGTTTGCTTAATTGTGTGTGTTTGTGTGTGTGTCTTTGTTTACACAAATTGGTGTGTGTTTGTGTATGTATGTTTGTGTGTGTGTGCGTGACTGCACATGCATGCTTGTGTGTCATAGTGGGGACGCACCCTGAAAGAGCAGTCCACAGCAGGGGGTCATTCATGATTTCATCACCCAAGCGCTTCATAAAGCTCACTCGAGCACTCCTCTTTTTCTCTCACCGCTCTCCTCGCTTCTTTCCCATGCTCCCTTTCTTTTTCATGTCTTCCCTTCAGCTTTCTTCACACTGTTTTCTCTGCCCTCTATTATTTTATCCTTCTCCCTTTACTGCTCCCTCCCTCTCTCTCTTCTCCCTCCTCTCATCCTTCACACCACTTTCTCCTCTTTCCCCTGCTGGTCTTTTTCACTCCATTTTTTAAAGTTTTTATTCTCTCTGTATTGAAAATATTTTATCCTTTATTTTTTTTTTTACTCTTTACTTTTAGATTCTCTTTCTTTTCTGTCTCTCCAGTCCTCTTTCCCTTTTTTTTCAGTTTATCTGTCCTTTCCATTCGAGCAACTATGAAGATGTGCATACATTAATACAGTCACACACGAGCATTTGTGCATAAACATACACACCGAAATGCACATGTGCACACATGCTTGTGCATATACAGTAGGTGTTGTTGAAAGAATAAGAAAAAAAAAACTGCCGTTGTTGCTGGTGTCCTATCTGTTTGATAAGGTTAGTATTTCTGTACATTATTGATAGATTAGCTTGTATGTCATAAAAAGGCTGAAACACATCTAAAAATGTAATATTGCAGCTTCAAATCCAATATTTTGTATTTATTTATTTATTTATTTTTGTATAAATATAGAATGCGACTCAAGGCCATATTCCAATTTATGGCAAAAGTTCATTGGCTCACTTTGGTTTGCCAGTAATTTCATGGGCAGAGATGCAGTGGAATGGTTACATAGAGTCTCATTAGGAGAAATAAATGATCACTCGGTATGGTAGGAGCTGGACAAGTCAATAAATCAGGACAAATCAATAAAGCAGAATTCTCCATCATGAGGCACTGACAGCTTGTTCACTGGAGAATTCAGACTGACAGCTGGTGCAGAAATACAAAGCACATTGAAATATAAAGCACCCAGAATGCATAGCAAAGTGCAAATGATTTTTTTATTTTTAGTCATGTTTCTGGAGGGTCTAAAATGTCTTTCACCTGTGTCATGTTAGGTTCCACTCATATTTTGATACAAATATGTATATAAGTTGAATCACTTAAAAGTGGCATATTTGGGTTTTTATTATGTTGAACATTGTCTAAGTTGCAAAACTTGAGGTTCACAGCAACAGAAATGAATCAAGTAAGACAAACCCATAAGTCCTGCACTGCCCTGAATGCTTTGTTTTTGATGAGTCCTTTGCTTCTGTAACATGTTTACATCAACATGTAACACTTACAAATTTACCTGGTTAGATACGCCTACAAAGTATGAGGCTAGAAAGCAAAATGTTGGTCAACATCTGTGTTTTGCAGTCCATGTGATCCAACAGAATGTAGTGGGCTTTTGATGAGAGAGAGCCTTAAGAGATAGCACATTAATCAGCCTGTTTTCACTCAGTGTGCACACTGGCACTGCAGCAAGTGGGAGTAGAACTGAATCAATGCATTTTATGCATATTAGATCCCTGTATGTTTCAAAATAGGCCCCTTAATTAAAATAAGATCCTTGAAATATGTGACATAGTGTATGTCACATATTTAAAATAACTTTAAAATAACTAGGATTCTGCTTAACAGCAGCTCTCAAAATTAGTTTGGAGTGTTACCATGTTCATAAAAGTTCATAAAAGCACCAACAAAGAAACATTTTCACTTATTTTGCAAAACCTGCCACCAGACTTTATCAGAGTGAGAACACTGGAGGAGACATGCACAATTGCACAGCAGTTTAAAAGTGCACCACATCCGTTAAATTATAGGCTGCAGATGGAGGGCACATACTCATCCGGCTGGCATCCTGCTGCCTGTGAGGATAAAACCGACAACAAGAGAAAGCTTTCATGTGTCCTACAGTGATTTTAGATGACATATATTGGAGGGGAAAACCTCTTAACCTCACTCCATACAGAATCTGCAATATTCAGTTTAGTGACCTATCTCCATTAAAATTACATTTTCCCATCCACTTTGAGTCCTATCTAGTGGATGCCGATTTCATATCAAAGTGAAATATACATTAAAGGGATTTATGTGATGTTGAAGCCACAGGAACAGCAAACACCTGCATCTGTACTATGATTATTCTGAGGCCTAGTCACAAATGTTATATATTTATTTTTTTTAATGCTAAAATTGCATTTTTATTGCACTGACATCTGATTTGTTTTGACACTTTCCTCTAATGTTTTCTTCTGCCTAATTTGGTGTAAACATTCTTATGGCCAGAGCTGAAATTACTGAACAGGTGCAGGTGGAAAACATCTGCTGTCCTCCAATGAAATTACTGTTTGCTGGTGGAAAAACAAACTATTCAGCGACAGGGAAACTTTGGAATATATTATAGCCTTTACATGAAGAATTAAAAGGAAGAAGTAATCATATGATTTACTAAAATAATACCACAATGAAAAAAAAAATAACTGTTACAAATAAAAGTCCCACATTGTAAACCATATTTTGTATTTAAGTATAAAATTAAATTGTGCAAAATGTTGAATAACAACAATAATAATAATAATGATCATCATCATCATCATCATCATCATCATCATCATAATAATCATAATCATAATCATAATCATAATAATAATAAACTTTATATTGCACTTTTCTTAACAAGGTTACAAAGTTACAAGGTTACAGAAAATAAAAAATGAAAAAAAAAACAGCAAATAGAGAGCACAGATAGAAACAACACAGGGATCATAAAACACTGGGGGATAAAATAAGGTTAAAAGTGACTAAATGACAAAGAGTAGAACATGTTATTTTTAAGAATTCAGATATTTAAGAATTCATAAATGCCTTCCTATAAAATAAAGTTTTAAGAGAGGTTTTAAAAGTTGCTAAAGATGTAGCCTGTCTAATTTCAATAGGCAAATTGAAATAGGCAAATGCTGGACAGTCCAACGGAGAAAGTCATTTGTTCCTGAGGCAGTTTGCCTCCTTAACCTCAGTATTTATCTTTTAACTTTAATTTATGTTTTTAATGTCTGTTCTGTTTTTCTAATGTCTTTTTAATCTCTGTTTATAATGTCTGTTTTTATATGCCTGCCATTCTTATTTGGCCTTTGGGGACAAATAAAGTTCATTGAATTGAATTGAACTGAAAATGTTCCATAATCTGGGGGATCTAACAGCAAAGGCCCAGTCCCCTTTTGTCACCAGCCAGGATTTGGCAACAACCAGCAGAGTGCATCCACTGATCTCAGAGAACACCTGGCACATAGGGAGTCAGGACATCCTTTAAGTAATTTGGAGCGAAGCCATTTAAAGCTTTAAAAGTGATAAGTAAAATTTTAAAATCAGTACGAAATAAACCAGGCAGCCAGTGTAAATTAGCAAGCATATGAGTTATGTGTTTATATTTCTTTGTGCCTGTTAAAATTCTGCATCAGTTGAAGTTGGTGAAGGGAGTTCTGACTGATACCGGCATAAAGTGCGTTACAGCAGTCCAAGTGGGAAAAAATAAATAAATGCATGGATAGCTTTGTGCAGGTCAGTGGGAGACAGAAAGTATCTGATTTTGGAAATTTTCTATAGCTGAAAGAAACAGGACTGGACAACATTCTTAACATGGGCCTCAAAACAGATCTGCATCAAAGACTACTCCAAGATTTCTAGCAGCCGGCTTAATATTTTTAGTCAGAGAACCAAGCTTACTGTGAAGCAGGCTAGTGGAATGTGTTTGACCAAAGACTGTGACCTCAGATTTATCGTCATTCATCATTCACTTTAGAAAGACATCCAACATTTTATATCACTGAGGCAGGCAAGGAAATTATCCATGGAGCTACTAGCTTGGAGGGGAACATAAAGCTGCATATCATCTGCATAACAGTGGTATGAAACACCATGTGGATGATCTGGCTAAGAGGAAGCATGTAAATTGAGAACAATAGAGGGCCAAGCATGGACCCTTGAGGGACCCCACAGTTAAAATCAGCAACAGAGGAACTGGCATTAGCTGTAACAACTGAAAATGTTCTATTTGGTATCATAGTAGTTGACGGGCAGTTCCCTTAATACCAACCAAGGTTTCAAGATGATGCAGGAGGACGGCGTGATCAATAGTGTTAAAAGCAGTGCTAAGATCTAAAAGCACGAGCTGTGTGAAATATGGTACATGTTAACCCAATAATAATGAAAATCCAAAAAATTAAATTACGGTTCTTCATCTGACAGTGTGACAATGTTGTAACTCAATTTTTGAAGTTTGGAATGAAATAATGAACATGCTGGGATGAAATAAGAAAAACTGCCAAAAAATGGAGATCCACAGTATGTGACAGTTGAGTTAGCCAGAGAAGTCGAGCCTAATCTTTACACAAGCCAGTAGTTACTTCTCCTGATGCAGCCTGAGGAAGGTCAGCTGCAAGTTATTTCTAATATCAACACATTGTAAAGAAAACACATATAACCATTTGATGCAGATGTGCTGTAGATCATTGTCATCATCTGTGACAAACTGAGTATGGTTGGCTGGCAGAAGCCCCCATATTTTCACCAAAATGCCTGCATCAGATTATCTAATATTGTTAAAACTCTTCAGCTCCAACAGACAGACAGAGAGAGAGAGAGAGAGAGAGAGAGAGAGAGATGCTCAAACTGCACAAGCATATATGCTCTTTCAGGGTGCGTTTCCACTACGCAGACACACACACACATGCACACACACACACATGCACACACAGATTTGTCAATAAACAAAGACACAAAAAATGCTGCAGACATATACACAAATATTCAAATAAAGCACTGTACCTTAAAATACTTTCCGCCTGTTACACATACATGTCATCTACACTTGTAAGATTGGTTGTGGATGACACTGATTGGCTGAAATTTCGCAGTAACTCAAAATGTATTTCTCTCCTCAAATCGTTGCACATTGTATGATTGGATTCTTATTACATCATCTGATTTAATAAATGGAGTAATAAAGACGTGTAATGCAGTTTGCCACGACAGACCCGCTTCAAAAAAAAAAAAAAAAAAAAAAACGAATTAAGAAAATGAAAGATTGTTATGTTGTTATGTTATGTTGTTATGTTGTTGTGACCTGTTTTTAAGAATGCGTGTGGGTCTGTGTGTGTGTGTTTGAACGTGTGGTATGGTGGGAGAGATGTTTATTTGATGTTAGATTTCAGGGATAAGGTTCACACACACACACACACACACACACACACACACACACACACACACACACACACCCTATAGAGCAACAGGACTTGTAGATGATGGACTAGTTTTTTCCATCCCTCCACAGTAAATGCAAACACACACACACACACACACACACACACACACACACACCTTACTGGCATTCCTATATGCCTGCACATGTCCTGTCAGATCCAAGAAGGCATTTAAAACACTAACAAGGCTTCTATTCACTTTGGCCTTATGCCAATGTATGGCACACACACACACATACATACATTCACGCATGCATGCACACATACATAGGCATGGAGACAAGCACTTGCAAGTATGCAGACAAAATGAACTCTTACATGAAGGAACACACTCACACACACACACACACACTCACACACATAGTCCTATACGCAGTGTTCTAGAATTACACAGGAATATTTTTATAGAAAATTCCCTGACACCCCAGGTGACTGACCCCCTGGTGTTGAAAAAACACACACTCCCTCACACATGCACACGCACGTTTCCGTCCGCCAGATGAAATTGCTCTTCAAAGTAACCACACAATCAACAGCAGCTCGGTACTGACTGAGGACTCACCACAGTTTTGCGATCGTTTCCGTGTGATCTTAGTGGTGGCGTGTGTTGGAGAGTGTTTGCTGTATATGTGCACTTCTGTGTGACTGTGTGTGAAAAGGTCCTTTTGCAGGTGACGTCGGTGGTATTTGTGCGCCACAGCACGAAGCGGTTAGCCGTGTCACATTCCATCACATCCAACTACCAGCGTAACCTGCCCTTTGATAGTCTGTAACACACACACACACACACACACACATTCACACATGAATAGGGTACACAGGGTAGTGCAATTACACTTTCTGTTGTTGTGTGTCATTAAAATTATGGTTTGTTATAGTCCTAAAATAGCGGAATAAAATAGAATGAACATAGGCTCCAGCCCCCCCGTGACCCTCAACAGGACAAACGGATTTAGGAAATGGATGGATGGATGGAACTATGGTTAGAACCATCGCCTCATAATAAGAAGGTCCAGGGTTCATATGACAAACACAGAGACATATTTGTGCTCTTATTCACTTTATTTGATTCATTATTTAACATTAATCATCAAACAAAAACTTTCTATATCTAGTTTATACAGGGCAGGTTACAACACAAAGCTGTTTGTATGTCACTTTGAATAAATGAAAATGTGGAATCGAATAGAACAGAACAACCCATAAATATTACATAGATTAAAGTATTCATAGATTTTTCTGTTCGTATGATATTTCATTGGTTTAAAACTGTGGTTCTCAAACCTGGGTACATGTGCCACCAGTGGAACATGTGGTTTACCACCAGTGGCACCCTCTGGTGGGAGACCAGATCACTCAGGAAATTTCTGCAGCAAATTAAGACAACTGAAATCGACTGAAATTCTGAAGTTATTTTATTGCAGCGAATTCACAAATAAAATTGGTTTTATTAAGAAATGTGTGATAAGTTTTTCTTGAAAATAACTTGTTGAATGTGCACACTGTGAACTTCCATGCTGTGTGGGCATCAGTGACTTTTTGAATTAATTTTCAATGCAGACCACATGCATCTGTGAGGCTTTTTCATGATATTTCTAAGAGTTGGTGGCTTGTTAATGAAGAGTTTGGAGATGTTTCGGTTTTCTCTGAGGTGGCACTTGTTCAAAAAAGCTTGAAACTTAATGATGAGAAATGATATAAAATGATCTAGCATTCATCGTCAATTTGTCATGTCACTAATGAAATGAAACCAGAAATCAGATGTCACTCGCAGCTACATTTTGAGTCTGGTTTAACTTTTCAAAGGTTCTCAGCCTCTTTTTTAAGTCTCTTTGTTGCTCACACATGAAAGTTTTGTGAAAGTACATTTGGAGCCCTGGACCTCTATGAGTATCTTCTCTTTGTGTGAACTACAGAACAATGAGCTATTCTTTTTTTTTTTTTTTTTTTTTTTCAGTAGCGTTTGTGTAATAGAGAGCAGACACAGAGCTTCCCAACCTGCCAGCAGCACACTAATGTGTTTATAATGAGGAACAAGTGTATTATGACTAATGCCATAATGGGTGAATTTCAGAGTGATTCATGGCTGATGCTCTACATTTTTGCTTCCATGTGCTACATGGAAGAGTTGGTTGGACTTTGATGAAGATAAAGATCAGAATCAGGATTTTTTTTTTTTTTTTTTTTTTTTTNAAAAAAAAAAAAAAAGAAGATCAGGCATGTGTATGGAATATCAACAGGTGCCATTTATCCCAGATTTATCCCAGCTATTGATCCATATCCAAGAAATTTCCTTGTGAAATTGCAGTCAACTACTGGCAGCAACAGACGCCAGCATGATACTGTTAGTTTACAACATCCATACTGTAACTTATATCAACAGTCTATTACTGCTAAATGCATAACAGCTCTCTACTGCAGAATGTGAGCTTTTTAGGGTATACTACTGTAGTAAAACTGCAGTAATAAACAGTTTTTGCTGTATTTCTACACTTTCTTCCGTAATCTGTCAACAGTTTCTCATGGTGTTTGTTCAGCTGCTTTAGTCAGGTCATCCTCAAAACCCGGACTCCGGACTCCATATCTGGATCCGGACCGAACCACAACTCTCTCCGGACTCTGAGCAAATTATACTTTTCATATGTATTATTTTNATCCGGACCGAACCACAACTCTCTCCGGACTCTGAGCAAATTATACTTTTCATATGTATTATTTTTTTATTACCTTCGAAACATCGCTGCAACACGAGTCAAAATTCTCCATTTTCTCCGCTGAAAAGTGAAACAGAATATCCGCCTGAGAGCTAGTTTCCTAACAGCTAGTTTCGTTAGCACCCTGCCGCCCCGCCCACTCGAAAAACATAAATATTAGGACCCTGGCTAGACTGACTTTAATGAACGTAGCTTTTTCTTATTGAAAGTTTCTTTGTGGAGCTTTAAGAGTTATATTTGAGGAGCCATGATTTAGTCCATATCAAGATNAAATACGAGGACAAATGGCAGGTAATTAAATTGAACATTTATTTAACACAGAAAATATGTTTTTACAGAATTTCAAAAAAAATCACTATGTACAAACTGCCAATGAAAACATGAAAATTCCCCAATTTTGATGGCTGGTGGAGAGGAGGGTCCTGGTGTCCAGGCTGAGAGTTCACTGAGGGGGGAGGGGACATGCACATATACAAAGACAGAGAGACATAAGAGCAGAAAACCAAAACTGTATAAAGTCCCACTAAGACATCAAGAAGTTTTTTAAAAGTGTGGCAACATGCAGATTGACAGTGAGACCTTCTTTTCCTTTTCTTTGGACGAGCCTCCTCGTCTTCTTAGACATGGTCTTTCACTGGCCTTTGTCATTCTCTCGAGGTTGATTCCAACAAAGCATCTAGAAACACAGTTTGAACACCATTGAATTAATTTATTTTGAATAAAACTGGCATTTGAGATTCAACAGAATTTCATTGCTTCACAGAATATTCTAAATTGCATATGGATCAGACTGAGCACTGGCAGGTCGTGACTCGTGTCTAGGTGCTCTCAACACCTGCTGCAATGGTGGACACCTACCAAGCATGGACAAAGTAAAGATAGCATTAGGGTATATTCTAATCATAGGAAAAAGGTTTGACAATTAAATTTACATTAGCATGAAGTATCAGTCCTTCCTTTCTCTCAGCAAAGTGAGCCATCAGCTGGATGACGTAGAGTCAGGTCAGCGCTCACCCTGCACAGGACAGACTGGACATCTTTCTTTTTGCCTGAAATACCCCACAGTTACTCCTGCATTCTACAGTAGAACGTTCCAAGATACACAACACAGGAATATCCATCACCAACTCAAAATGAGCAGAGACATTTAAAGATGCATTAGGTGTACAGCCATGAGTCCACAGATGCCCACATCAGATAATATGTTGTTGTCAGTCTAAAACAAACATCATCATTTCTGTCTGGTCTTTGCAGATCATACATGAGCTCTGACACATCTGTAACTGGTTTTAGTTGTTCAGCTACAAGAACCCACTACTACACTGTAAAGCATTTCAGGGTGATTCAACTTAAAAACATAAGTTCCCTTTCTGCCTTGAAAATGTGAGTTCACTCAACATAAAAATCTCTGTTTTAATTGAAACAGAGATTCATTTTGTTACTTTTTTTT
>VXCM01001793.1:227867-232867 GCA_014773175.1 Lucifuga dentata
ACCCCCCCCACCCAAATTTCTCTTTCTCTCTCCCTCTCAGTCAGAATCGCAGTCTTTTGCCTTGATGTGGTTGCACTGAGATATCCAAAGGAAAGCAATCTGTCTTGTGCGATTTTGTGGTTGCGAGTTAAAGTCTGGTACAGTGTTAGCCATTGTAGAAGTCCCCACATCCTGCGTCTATCCCACTTTTCTACTCTTTACCATGTAACCGCTGTGGAAGCCCACCATATCCTGCAGCAATCTTCCATGATTACCAGCTGTTTCCAAACAGTTCCTCATGAGGAGGGGAGGAAGGAGGTAGCGGAGTTACATTAAATTGAGCACTTTAAGAAATTAAGTCTTTTTTTTTTTTTTTTTTTTNTTTTTTTTTTTTTTTTTTAATTTCAAAACATGATTTAAACAGTCCTATTTTGTAGGCTTTTAGTGTGACTGATTTTATGTATGATCATATTGCTTCCTGTTATCTTTTCTTTAATCTCATAAGTGCTTTGTAACCAAGTTGTTTGTCTTGATGGAACGATATGGACAAACGGACGTGACATTTTGAAAGCAAGTACCCACCTTAAACTACGATATGTGTTTTTAGTATTTATTAGATTTGCTATGACTCGTGCTAATGCATGAGTTTTCCTTGTGGGAAGTAAAAGCTCAGCTAAAATGTCAGGAGCACTGGAGTGAGATATTTTCTGAGCAGACTCCAACATTCTGAGTTGAAACTGTATTATACAGCAATTGTTAGTTTAAAAAGTTTTGACTGAAGAATCTGCAAGGCTATACTTCACTGTTATTAAACTGAATGGCAAGGGTGGAAGTGGATAAATGATCTGGACATAACAAGCTGCCAAAAATAATTTTCTTGTAATGATGGATAAATTATTTCCTGATCAAAGAACACAAAGCTTGTTAAGTCACAAATTAATTCACTTTCCTGAGAATACATTGATACTTCATACCAATCTGATACCAAGCACTCAGGATTTTTTTTTTATGTGTGTGTGTGTGTGTGTGTGTGTGTGTGTGTGTGTGTGTGTCTCACATTTTACCCTTTATTGCAAATAGAACAGTGCAGACAGACAGAAACATGGGAAGAGAGAGAGGAGGAAGACGTGCATCAAAAAAAAAAAAAAAAAAAAAAAAAAAANAAAAAAAAAAAAAAAAAAAAAAAGATTCCTGGCTGAAATTGAATTGGAAATGTTGCAGTCCTTCATGACACATCATGAGCATCTTAAATTTTATTTAAAGGAATCCAGGAAGTTATCTGTGCTTATACTGAATATTTTAAAAATGTTGATTTTAAAAAATCAACCATAGAATATCTGAGTGGAAATCGGTTTATGCCAACAAAATTTGCAGCGCAGGCACACAATAGTTTAACTGTGGCTCAGTTACAGTTTCAGGTTTTTGCTATTTTTAAGTTTCTCTTGACAAAAGCAGATTTGCCAGATGACTTCATACAGCAGAAAGAGAACTTTCAGATACATCAGGATGTAAAAGCCTGGTGTAGACACATTTAAGCTGTTCTGTACATTTTTAAAGTATGGGCCTTAACTCATGAAATTCTGTAAAAACTGACAGCAGTCAGCCTTAGTGTACATTTAAGGACACCATGGAGCTCAGCACTGCTCAGAAGACAGATTTCTTTTCACTCTTAAGTCTTAGTTTGTCAATGAGTGATTGGAGGATTTGATCGTTCTTATTTGTTGCCATCCCACTTTGTCATTTTAACCTCTAAGCTGTGTGTGTAACTTTACGGAAATCCTGACTTTCTGCAGCTTTAATCACAAGGCTGATTTGCAGAAAAGTTGTTCTCCATTAACTGTGTAAAAAGTGGGGTTTTGTGCTAACAAATGCATATGTAAAAACGTTTTCCCTCTGGCTCTGCGGCAGGGGTGCTGTTGTTTGATTTCTCTAAAGGAGATTAATGAAAGGAGTACAAACAGAAGGAGGGGACAGACAGAGGGATGAGAGAGGCCATGAGGGAGTGGATGGGTGTGTGTGTGTGTGTTTGTGTTGGGGTAGGTCTTCTGTGAAGTCCATTCATGGGCTGCTGAATCAATGGAATTCTTTCTCAGTCTTTCTCTCTCTGGTTCCCTTTCTCTTTCACATTTTCACATTCTCTCACCAACTCTCTGTCCATCATCTGCTCTCTCTCTCTCTCTCTCTCTCTCTCCCCCCCCCTNCCCCTCCCCCTCTCCCATGGTTTCTATCCTTCTTTCGCCCAGCATTCCCCCTGTCTTGCCTGTCATGGCATTATGTCTGTGATGTCATTCAGGACAAAGAAGCAAGCTTGCCTGGAATGTGAGACTGACTGACTGAGAGAGAGAGAGAGAGAGAGAGAGAGAGAGAGAGAGAGAATGAATTATAGCTTGTAAGATGATGAGAAAGAGTCAAAGAGAAGGAGACCCAGAGAGAAATGCTAAATGACATAAAGTGCCAACGTTGTGACCTGCATGAGACAGACAAAACCACATTTTTATTTGAATGCCCAAAAGGAAATAATAAATAAATAAATAATGCTGAATTTTAAAATGTGCAATTCATCTTTCGTCTTTAGTGTCATAAATCCTCCAGTACTGCTTATAATGAGTCATAGATATTTTCAGATATATGATACAACGTATTTCACATTTAGACTTGCTTTTTTTTTTTTTATGTCTGTAATATTAGAATGAGTGAATCTTAGAATAGAATGTTATTATGTTAGAAAATATTCCCTTGGGGGAGGTAACTAATTGTCTTTCACTCAGTCTTTAATTGTTTTTTTTTGTTTGTTTGTTTGTTTTTTTTTTTATTTGTTCATGTCATTTGCTTTGGCTTTATTATCTCTATGAGGCACTAATGTTAAATGTAATGGTTTAATTGTACTTGGAATGTATTGAAATGCTTTGGCAACATCCATCCATGCCAGTTAACCTAGAATGAACTGAGCTGAACAGAGAGAGAGAGAGAGAGAGAGAGAGAGAGAGAGAGAGAGAGAGAGAAGTTCAGCATAGTGTGAAAGATGTGGTGAGCGATAAAAAAGAAGTGGAGGAAAGGAGAGAGATAGATTGATAGATCTGGCAACTTAGGAATGCTGGTGGAAAAAAGATTCATGTGCCAGCAGAGCAATAAGGAGAGAGAGAGAGAGAGAGAGAGATTATGTGACAGGGAAGTGAAAATACAGGGTTGAAATACGACTTGAGAGAGAGAGACTCGGGTAAATAAAAGTGAAACACACATATCATATTTTATATTCATATTATTAGCACCTTGGCTTGGATCAAAAGATGAGGCTTTCACAAACACGTTTGTATTTAATTATGTTGTAATGTGAATTATTAGGCTTACTAAATAAAGTAAAATAAATAAATTAAAAAAAAAAAAACCCTGCCATCTGGGATGTAATTTAATATGATTTATATGTTTAAATATAATTTATATGTTTAAATATGTTTAAATATACTTTGGCCAAAGTTTAGCTCAGCTAAATATCATCATTCTCCGAAACAGAATCATTTTAAAATATTATTTTTCTTTCTTTCTTTCTTTCTTTCTTTCTTTCTTTCTTTCTTTCTTTCTTTCAATTTATAACAGCACAGCATTTACTCTGCCATGTACTTATTTCAAGTTATGTTGTTTTATCAGCTCATCTATTAAAACCCAAAACTAAATTAACCAAAAATGTCCAACTGCTTCATATTTTATGAATATCACAAATTTCGAAATCCTGTGAAAATGATAGCTTTATTTTTCAGAACAGCTTCCACATTGATATTTTCATCACATCCCCAAAAAAAAAAAAAAAAAAAAAAAAAAAAATAGCTTTTTTGGTGTTGCTAACTAGCATCTCAGGGTTCTATGTTACTATGGGACCAGATAGCAATGTCAGTGCTCCTCAGGCATTATCTCACCCTGACAATGATGTAACTGCTATGAATGCATTATGTTCCCCTAACAAAGTTGTGCGTGAATAACAAAAATGTACTAAGCAATCTTTAAAAATTTAGGGGTCGATTTGTCTAGAAATTAGAGGTCAATTTCCTCTTTACTTCCTTCAGCTAGTTCTGTTGCTAGGGAACACTTCCTTGTTGTTGATTAGGAACTATTTTGATCCTCCGGAGAAATGAATGACAGTGGTCTTTCTTCCTATGCCGCGCTGGTATGCGTGTTCTCACATACCGATGTTGCCGTTCATGTGTGTGAATGAATGGATATGGAACATCACAATGTTCCCAAGGTTGTCAAATCCCTGAAAGAACAAACCCACATGCCAGCTTTGCTAGCAAATGAGTGTGCCGATGAAATAAACAAATTCTTCATGTCGATTATTCCCCTAATCCTCACTTCAACTGATATAGAGGATAGGGAGTTCACAACAGGTGTGAGAAGAGGAAGATGGAGAGCAACAGAGAAATGGGGGGCAGGAAATGTTGAAAGAAAGATGAGAGAGGAGGAAGAGGGGAGGCAAGTGGAGGAGAAAAAGATCAAAATGGAAGAGAAAGAAACAAATCAGCTGAAAGGAAGAGAGAAAGAGGGAGATAAATGGTAAGGTCAGGGGAGACTAGAGAATCACATTAATATTCTGATTTAGGCGGAGTCAGTCAGTCTGTGTGTGTTCCAATAGTGGAATATGTCTGGACACACACACACACACACATACACACACAAATGTGCATGTGCAGTGTGTGACCTCTCTGTAGAGGCCTGTCCATCACACAGACATGCTGATGGATGAAGCTGTCAGTGCCTGTATGTCTCGCTTATCAGCAAGCCAAATACCTCTCTCTGCAGACCACACACACACACACACACACACACACACACACACTCACACACGACAAAGGCACGGAACAGAACAGAGAAGATGTGTGATGGAGTAAATAAGCTGGAGAGAGAGAGAGAGAGAATAATGAAAAGATGGCTGCAAAAAGAGGTTTTCTGTTATTTTCTGACCTGACCACCTGCCAGGTTTGTCAGACAAATTCAGTCTGTTTCATGTTTTTAAAAAACAAGATGACAGA
>VXCM01001793.1:237867-244841 GCA_014773175.1 Lucifuga dentata
ATCAGTTTTTATCATGTGTGGAGACAGACACAGACATGCAGGCAAACAGCAGGACAACAGCAACAGTCATCTTCCCCGGTGGGCTTTAGCAAAGGTAATTTATTTATTATATTTAAATAAAATCTAAGAAATAATCCATTTTCCAAGGTTTTTTTTTTTTTTTTTTTTTTGACAACTTGCCTCAAGAGTTGGAGATGGAGTTGGAGATGCGCTGAAACTCTTTTTTCCAAGCAAATAGAGGGAAACAGTTTGCATTACTTCAACCTCTCTGATTGAGGGTTACACTCAAAATTCACAGCATCGACCTGCATCATCCTTGGTGTGTGTGTTTGTGCACCCAAACAGGGAAAAAGGACTGAGGATAGGTGCGATAAGAGCACCGTGTTGTGGTTGTGCCTGTGCCAAACAGCTGCTGAGGGAATGAGATCTCTGTTTGTTCCTTTATTGAACCACGTCGCCTAACTCTAACTTCTTTTATTGCCTCAATTTAGCTCTCCTCCTCGCTCATTCCGGTCTCAAGGACGAGAAACTTTGGGACATTTTGTTGGAAGGACAAGGGAATAGGATTTTAGATTAAGCTATGTGCTTTGGTAGTTCTACTAGACGAACACATTTCAGCATATAAAATAGAATATATTTTTTATTCTTCAGCCTGTTATTTCCTAACCGTGATGCTTGCGCTTTACCGATAGGCGATAAATCACGTGTGATTCACGGTGACCAGGTCATTCTGCTCTCAGATGAAGTGATTTTCACAACTATGAGGAAGGAGGGGGGTCAAATCTTCATTTCTGACAGTGTTAAATTAAGAAAATCCCCTAAATTTCATAAACTCTGCAAATAAATAAATAAATAAATAAATAAATCCAAGACTTTCAGATGAAATAATAAAAACTTTGGAATGAAACAATTAAAAATTCCCATATTGGACATTAAAGGGTGTTCATCCAGATATTTGTGAGATTTTCAAACTTGTAATACTCAAGTACAGTTTTGAGGTAATTGTGTAGTCCAGTCCATGGACACATAGTTACCAGAAAGTGAAAACTATATCACAACAAACCAAATGTGAGGAAACCTTGCCGAAAATTTGTTTAAGTATAAAAAAAAAAAATCTACCAATTCATTGTTTTAAAATTTTCTTTCACTCTATTAATATTGGTTTTAGCCTCAAAAATCCAGGATCGGCCAGGCTTTATAAAGTACTGCCTACAGGTGTTGCTGTGCCTGTGTGTGTGTGTGTGTGTGTGTGTGTGGTTGCCTGCCTGCCTGTCCTCCTGTATCTGTATATACAATGTGTATATCAAGGGTTTCAGTCTGTGCAGAAGAATCCTTTGTGCCTCTACAGTAATGTGACACCTCTCATAACTTAATAAAGAGAACACGCTGTATGCAAAAAGGCAGCACAAAGTGTTCCTGCATGAAGCAGCTGAATTCACAATGATGGCCTCAAGCTTTACAGGCCACTTGATGTCTTTCTGTCTGTCTCTCTGTCTGTCTCTCTGTCTGCCTATCTGCCTGGCTTTGATCTGACAGCTAAATTTAAAACAGTCAGCTGTTTTGATATATAAGTCGGGGGTGGGNCTCTCTCTCTCATCACTCTTTAAGAGTGATGGCAGCTGGCTGTTTGCACAGTGGGAAGACTGACACCTCTGATTGGTCAATCCTGGCCTGTCATTCATTTTACTCTCACAGAGACTCCAGCTAAGAGGCAATTGTCACAGCGGTGACAAAGCCCCAGGCAATCATCGCCATGGTGACACAGAGCTTTACCTCTTAGTAAGACAAGAGACATCTCAACTCAATAGTTTTAACTCTCAAATTTCAATTTTGCAAAGTAAAATGCTGCCCTGCTTCATAATACTGAGGGGATTTTCTGTGACGGAACAGCAATTTCTGCTTTCATTAGAGTGCCAGCATTATGACGACCCCAATATCTTTTTCTCCACTTATTCATTTTGTGCATCTGCAACCTGTTTCAAGTACCTCGCCTGAAATCATTGTGATGAACTCTTACTTTGTGCTTCACTTTGTTAGATTTCCACGTTTTGTGATTTTTTTTTTTTTTTTTTTTTTTGTTTAATCCCCTGTCACTGGCCGATTTCTTTCCAAGACACATTTAAAGGTGCAGGTAATGACCAATGTCTGCACAACCTCTTTTCAAACAGAGCAGCCGGAGCACTTGTATAGTGTGCAAATCTTGTAGGAGTCTACAAATCTTGTAGCTGTGTACAAATCTTGTAGTCATGTACAAATCTTGTAGGAGTGTACAAATCTTGTAGCTGTGTACAAATCTTGTAGTCATGTACAAATCTTGTAGGAGTGTACAAATCTTGTAGCTGTGTACAAATCTTGTAGTTGTGTACAAATCTTGTAGCTGGGTACAAAACTTGTAGTCGTCGTGTACAAATTTTGTAGCCTTGTACAAATCTTGTAGTTGTGTACAAATGTAGCTGTGTACAAATCTTGTGGTTGTGTACAAATCTTGTAGTAGTGTAAAAATCTTGTATAAAGTACAAGGTTTGTACTTTTATACAAGATCAGTATAAAGTAGCGGTGTACAAATCTTGTAGTAGTCTACAAAACTGCGTGATCACAAATCTGGCTCTCTATAAAATCCATATACAGTATGGACCGTGAATAAAAAGGTCTGAGTACCCCTGCCCTAGATTGATGCTGTAGGTGGGCAGTTCAAAGCCCTATACTCTAATATCCCACATTTCCCTGCTGCAAAGTCCATGCCAAAGCCAATGAATTGCTGTATGATCGCTGCTCTGAGAGAGTAGTCTATGAGTTATGTATTCCAAAAACGGGAATCTAAAACTTCTCACATGTTTTTGCTTTTGTTCATCCTCGCAATGGCTTATGCCAGATCTGCGTTGCACTGCAGTATAATGACTTAGAATAATTTAAAGTGTGGAGTAGAATCTGGGCATGTGAGGTTACAGCTTGAGAAATAGAAATCCCAAGTCTCACTAAGAAGATTTCTTTAAAATGAACAAATCGCTCATGAATGGTACATTGCTGTTTCCTAACTTTCCTGGAAATCTTCACTGCACTGTCAAGATAAATAATAATGAAATATGGTAAGAATGAAGTAGCATGAATGGAATGCCTGGCCTCTTGGAAGCTTCTGGATTCAATGCTACTTGTCTCTGCAAAGGTTCTGAAGCAAGCAGAGCAACATTACCATAAAATAAATATATATATATATATATATATATATATTTATTTTATGGTAATGTTGCTCTGNTTTTTTCCCCCAAAGCTAAGGCTGGATTAATTATGTGGATATATTTGTTTTAGGATCTATATTTTTAATAATTTCTTTGTTATTCGTGGCTCTGGTGCTCTCCATGTATTACAGTATAAGGTCAGATAGATATGTGCATAAATGAATGGCGCATAGCAGAGAAAGGGAGAATGGCAAATAAAAAGCAGGACTATAATGGAAAAAGCTGAAAACGAAAAAAAAAATCCATGAAGAAAGAACGACAGAGAAAACTGGAAAAAGAAAATTGGACTGTGAAGGAATGTTCTCTCCTGCTAAGAGAAACGATAGAAACTTTTTTGCTTTCCAATCATACATTCATCATCTTCTCTTGGACTGTGCATGTTTGTTACTGAGACATTAACAAATGACCATGGGATAATAGTTGCTAGATGAAGTAAAATTCCATCTGACTGATACACAAAAACATGAATTCCAGGTATTCCGTGGCTATAATATCAGTAGGTCTGTGGGCCATGAAAGATACTTGGTCATCTTATAATAGCAACCATCTTTACCATCCGGATTTTTGTGTTTGGAAGGAAGTAATTATGATGTCAGAACAATTACACGGAAACTGCTTGAAGTGATATTGTGTTTATACCTGTGAAATGGTTTGCGAATCTTGTTTTATTTTCTGTGACGCACATGCCATTATTCTTTAACCTGGAGAGATATTTGTGATGTCAGGTGGCAAAGTATGAGTCGAGAGAGAGAGAGAGAGAGAGAGAGAGAGAGAGAGAGAGAGAGAGAGAGAATCCAGGTATAATGGTTGTCTTCCTGTGTCTGACCTCCAGAGCTGCTGAGGTCAATGCAGGGCTTTCATCTCCTCCTTCCCTCTGTTCCTCTCTTCCATTCCTCTTTTCAGACCTTTTCAAACAGCAGTTCAATGTCTTTATTATTATGAGGGCCCGTAATGACAAAGCAACTTTTTTTTAAATCATTTGATTTAAAACAGTGTATTATGCAATAATACACTGTTTTTTTTACATAAAGCACAGTTATTTATATATATATCTATATAGATATATCTATATCTATATAGATATATATATATATGTACACACATATACATACTGTATATTATGTGATTAGTCTATTGTAAACATTCTTTCCCCATCATCCTCTCGCATTCCTCCCTCCCTCCTGTCTAATATTTTCCATCCTCCATCCTTCTTTGTCTCCTTTGTACACTTCCATTTGTTCCTTCCAGTCACACGTGCAGCTTTCTCCCTGTCTTAACCTTCTCTCCCTCACTTATCACCTCCTGATGCTCCCATAAGGTATTCATCCCCCTTTCATTCATTCATCTCTCACACACGCCTGTTTCCAATTGGCCTAGAGACATTCCTGGAATGCCAGGGCATCGTGGTGTTGTGCAGTGTGTGTCTGTGCAAATGTGTGTGTGTGTTTGTGTGTGTGTGTATGTATGTGCATGTGTGCATGTGTGCATGCATGCGTGCATGCTCATGCCCCCTATTCATTCCCTTATGTCTGGAGGACCTATGCAGTGACTTTAAGAGTGAGAGTGAAAGAGAGGGTGAACTATGGCGATATAGAGAGAGTACTAAACACACACAAACACACACACTTTTTAAACAGATGACAAGTGCATCTGTGCAAAAACACATAACTCTAATACTCACAAATGCATGCACTTTAAATTCTGTGTGTACACAAAATATTGCTTACACACATTGTAACACACACACTTGGACACACACACATTTGCACACATGATTGCTTGAGAGCATTGGACTAAAATATTACACCACAATTACATTAGCGCTAGCCAGGAGAGCAGGTCTGGACCAAAAGGCACCATAGTCTCTCTCTCTCTCTCTCTCTCTCTCTCTCTCTCTCTCTGATTTTGTCATACAATTGTATTTACTTTCCTCTTCCTCTCTGCCAAATGACAAAGCTAATCTAAAATGCAGCCATCTGTCTAAATAAATTATGCCATTCACAACAACAAAGAGTCTGAGAGTTTCCAGTTCTTTCCAACAGGATTTTAGTAAAGTAGATAGATAGATAGATAGATAGATAGATAGATAGATAGATAGATAGATAGATAGATAGATAGATCCACACATACCTACATACAAAGTTTATGAATGTTAAATGTTGGGCATTTTGTAGTTGTAAAGCTTCTGTCAAGGCCAAAGAAGCTCCAAACTGATATGACCAGGATCCAAAAAAAAAAAAAAAAAAAAAAAAAAANAAAAAAAAAAAAACATTCATCTTTGTTGTCATAGCAAGAAAATCCACACACAAACACAGCAAGACTTCAATGTGCACACACGTAGGGATGCAAGGGCACATACACATACACAAGGCGACAGAGAGACTACAAACACAACTGAATAGCAATTACTACAGCGTCTGCAGCCTAGCAACCACTGCCACTGGATGTCATTGTCCCTCATCGCATTTATGCGTGCATGTGTTTGTGTGTGTCTGTGTGTGTGTGTGTGTGTGTGTGTGTGTGTGTGTGTGTATGTGCGCACGCCCTCCTGTGACAAAGATCTTCTCTTGTGAGACCCAGAATTTTTGTGACAGGTTGAGAATCATGGGACAGAAAAAGAGAAAGTATGGCTTAAGGGAGAGAGAGAGAGAGGGGGAGAGAGAGAGCAAGAGAGAGAGAGAGAGAGAGAGATTTTAATGTTACCACTTGCTAACAACAATCTGGAACAAACTGTCTGCTGCTCTAATAAATTTATGACAAATTAAAACAGACAAAATATTCAAAAAAAATAACTGACATATTTGATGTCATCAGATGATAGATTACTCAGCCATTAGGAACTAGTGATAGAAGTTGAAGTTGTGGTACCTTTGTGTAGCACCACCTGGCTCTCATGAAAACCTCATGAAATAACTCTATTAAATATTGAAATTATGTATTTTAACAATGGGAAGAGAATAGAAGTCTGACATTGTTTATTAGCCACAGTCTACATGAAGTCTGTGACCTATTACCATTTTAAAGTAGCTTTTCTAAAACACTGGTGCATGTGCAGACGTGCACACACGCAGGTGTGGGATTCATAATGAAGCTAACAAAGAGCATAATCAAAACCATATTCAGCATTTAGCAATTCAAACCAGATGATGAAAGCACACTAATTCAAATAACATTTATTCATGAGCAGTGTCCTCTATCCCACTGACTGTGATGATGGGATGATTTGAAAAGCAAAACAACAGAAAAAAACATAATTTTAATTTGAATTATTGTTAATACTCTACTTTCATAGTCTTTTTGTTTTTATGATGGTGCATTTTTGCTTATTTTATTAGACTTTGTCTCATTTCCTTTATAGGCAAAGAAAGCTTTTTATGTTTGATTGTTACTGTAGCAGCTGAATAGTAGCTCTTTGATACATGTGTGCATGTGCGCGTGAGTGTGTGTATTTGTGTGTAATTCAAGTTTAGAAAGGCACATTCATAAGAACTATTTCTCTCTCTCCCTTCTCTCCCATTTCTCACCTCTACATAGACATCAGCGCCTCCTCCATTTCCTCCTGTTTCTACTTCTGTTGCTTCTTTGGTTTTATTTGACAGTACTGAAGATGTTGGATTTGTTCCATTTTAAGAATTGTTTTTAGCTTCAAACTATGCGGCAACTACTGTATCATGGCTGAACGTTGAAGCCATGATGCATTTCCTTGAATGGTTTCTAATACTGGCTACTGGGGGGGGG
>VXCM01001793.1:248649-272172 GCA_014773175.1 Lucifuga dentata
CTGCTCTGATTGGCTGCCTGATCGCTTGGGTTCCGGAGCAGGGTACAAACCATGAATATGCAGAAAACAAGTAAACCAACATGGCAGACATTTCAGGAGAACCCCTGCAGGATCCCATATAGTGAGACCGTACATGTTTGATCCTGAATCAGACCCACCACCACAGACTCAGTAAATACTACGGTATTTTCACTGCCATTATAAGACTCCCATACATTCCACTGCTTGGAAAAAAAGAAGTAACCCATTTAGTTCATTTTCAGGCTTCAGCGCCCACGTTCATCAAATAAAAGACTAAAAAAAGTAATTAAAATTAAATACTAAATGTGTAATCAATACTTCAGACAACAGACGCTACAAAACAGAAAGTTCTTCAACATACAGCAGCAGCAGCTGTGTTGCAGAACAGAGCTCTGCCAGAAACAAGCCGACAATACAAATAAACAGTAAACAAATGGTTCATACAGCAGGCGTTACAGCATAAGATTACAGGAATGTCTGTAGTAATATCCTACATACTTGTGAATACAGGTACATTTTATTAACTTAAAATATACTGAAATATAAGTCCCAGACACCTCCGTGCTGCCACTGCCCGCCGCCACACACAGAGCTTCAGGGAGCGGCAGAGGGCAGACAGGCGGGCGGTGTCTGAACAAAAACACATACACATCTGTGTATGTCACGCAGACATGCTTGTGGGTAAACACGTTAAGTACCATAAAATACCATATCCGACTCTCTTTCTCTCCACACAAGGCAACTGATTTATCAACAAAGTTCCATAGACTATATAAAAATCAAACAAAACAATGAGCTAACAAGCTAAAACCACACACATTAGCAAAACACAACATGTTATGAGACCTGAGTGACTTTACTCGAAATAAACTGTAAATATCATCACAAAGTGGCAACACTTACCGATTGCACATTAGCTGTTGTTGGGTCATGTACAGTTGATATGGATCCATATCTATCCATATCTAAACTGACCCATAAGGGTCAGTTTAGAGGCTAAGCCAGTGTTGTACTGTCCTTCGTTCTTGAAGCAGTCTGAGGTGAAGTGGTCAGCGCAGACGAACAAATTAGCAGCAACTGTGGCCGGAACATTGTTAGCATAAATAAAATCTAACCACAGTTTTTTTTTTTTTTNGTTTTTTTTTTTTCCTCCAATGCTGGCAGGGAAAAGACATTTGTGTTTGTTTCTGCAGCCAACAACAGAACAGTTGGCATCTTTCGCTTGAACCTTCAACATCTCTGAGTCTGTATTAGAACTCCAACAACAACAACACTATAGGCACTGACAGCAGAGAGGAGTGGGAGTGGTTGTCCACCTTGGAGGTGGGCATTAGGTAAATGACTCCTGTTGTGATGTAGAAACAGGAGCAAAATCAAAACGGCTTGTAGAAACACATGCTTAACTAAAATGCGGACTATGGAAACAACACAGAGGTTTTGGCTTTCCAAATTCTCTGGTTTGATAGACTGAAGGATGACCATAGTATATATGCATGGGCAAGGAAACGCATGTTTTTCATGACAGGGGACCTTTCATGACCTTTAAAACACCTAAGTGGAGTTTCAATCTGCACCTATTTAAGTTATATTAATTCTCTCTCTCTCTCTCTCTCTCTCTCTCTCTCTCTCTCTCTCTCTCTCTCTCGCTCATTGTCTCACATTGTCTCAATCCAAATGTAATGTATTCATTGTAAATTTTTGGCATTGCAGTCGTAGTATAAAAATAAATAAGTAAAAACAACAGCAATCTCAGCTAAACTAATTAAAACATATAATAAAAGCTGGGGGATAATGATTTAAAAGGAGTACAGTAATGGTCTTAATGAAATAGTTGATTAAGAATGAATGATTCAATAAGGAAATGTGTAATTACACACAGCTGCTTTGCATCTGATTACTGTAGTGTGTATTAGTATGATAATAGCTTAAGGTCTTTCTGTTCTCTAATTTGGTTTCTCGGTCTTTTCCTCATACTCATCATATCTTGCTATTATTTTCTTGCAGTTAGCATTATTTCATAATTTAAGTGTTTCTCTCTCTGTGTTTTCTCTCTCTGTAGTTCCACCAAAGGAGCCCGCAGTCACCTGCCGATCCAATACCTACCCTAAAGGCTTCTACTGCAGCTGGCACCAGCAGCATCCCACGTACATCCCCACTGACTTTGATGTGGACGTACAGTAAGCGCTTTTCTTTTGTCTACGAGCATGTCTGTGTGGCGTATGGATTATAAAGTCACTTCTTGGAGTTTAAATTGATTTGATTGATTTTTTCTTTTTTGAATAATAGCCCAACATGTCTAGCATGAAAACTGTGTACTTAAGTTCCATTTAGTTGTCCATAACTTTTACTATTTTCAATTAGAAAATATATCAAAAGCTCACATTTTTGGCAATGACACTGCCAAGTATGAATTTGATAAAAAAAAAAAAAAAAAAAANAAAAAAAAAAAAAAAAAAAGAAAAGAAAAGAAAAAAGAAGTGATTGGTTAGGGATAAAGCTTTGTTAGTTACTGTGAAAATCTGCAGTGACACAGCCCTCACCTCTTCCTCTTTCAGCGACGTTGAAAAAAATGCATCAGTTTTCTGAATGTTTTCTGAATTTCTGAATAACAAAGCGAGAACAAAATCTGTGCAAACATTTTCATCTGGCAAATCCATTTTCTGTATTCCACAAAATATCAACAAAATATCTTTTCTTCAGGCAACCATAAAAACATGTTGTAATTTTTGGCATTCTTAATTCAGTGTGTCATAGTTAAGTTTGTACCCCATATAAACAGAAACAACGCATTTAGCAATAAAAGAAAAACTGACACGTTGAACATCATGTGATGCTGTTGTCATTATTTACTCATAAGAAGATTTGGTTGTTAATTATCTCTTTCTAATTTGCTTCAGGGGACCAGGATTTTTTTTTTTTTTTTTTTTTNCAGGTGATCCTTAAACACTCAGAAAGCAAGCATGGAGACCCAGTGGTCCCCACCCCCCCACTCCCATCTTCTCTTTGATATTCCCAGATCACAGAGTGTCACAACCCACACCACAGCAGGTGGACGGTGCCTTCATTAATGCTGTGTCTCCAATATATTCTGTTTGAATAATAATCAGGAGTGGGAGAGACACACTGAGAGAGTGAGCTGAAGAGTTAGAAAGAGAAACGCACTGAGAGATGAAGATGAGGAGAAAGAATTAACAATGCCCTGGGTTTTAACTTTCCTTTTCAATAACATTGGCCTGTATCTCATGGATAAAACATGAAGGAAACTGCTGTTGTAGTTTTGCTGTAGTTGAATTTAAGTTCAGGAATACTTTAAAGTTTACAAGTTGAACCTGTAACCCTGCCTGTGTTTTTTCCTGTTAATATTCTTGGCCAACAAATAAGTTATGGTTGAGATTTAAGTTTGTATTTTGTGTAAAGCATATTATTTAAATATCTTTTGAAAGAGAGCATCATTCCTGTTCTTCATGTTTTGTGCAGTTGTTGAGAGATTTTATTCTGAAAGGTTAACTCTGCTGAGGAAGCGCAACCATAGCATCAACAGCACCAGCACCATTGCACTCACTTTAATATCTGCTCTGAGTTTAAAAATATCATTGTTTTGGGAAAACTACAAGGGTTTTTTTTTTTTTTTTTTTTTTNAAAAAAAAAAAAAAAAAGAAAAGCTTGATAGGATTTTGCCATTGCTATTATTGAGAATCTGGAATGGTGTTTCAGAAATAATGCTATTTAGAGTCCCTCTGAAGCTACGTTAGGGTTTGAGTTGACCCACATAGAGGAAGGAACAGCCCAAAATGTCCATGTGTTTCAGTGGACTGGACTTGCGAACTAGATAAAAGATACATTAGAAGAAGAAATTTGCCAGTGCTTGTTCAATGCAGTGCGAATCAATGAAAAGTTTGTTCACTCATTTTTTCATAAATGTATGTTGACCGATATGCTTGTGTCCAAGAGCCCATGAATAATCTCAACCACCTGATTCTTACCAACAAACTTGAAAGTCTGCTAGATAATAAATAACAATACTCAAGAAAAATACTGTTATTTCCAAGATCAAAAGAAATAAAAACAGGCAATGTCATTGTTTTGCTTTGTAAAGCCTTTATGCGATCTGGCAGGCTGTTGATGATTTCCTGGATTTTTTTTTTTTTTTTTTTTCTCATGCAGTCCAACTTTAATGATGTTCTTTCTTTTTGGCCCAACAATTCTTGTCTTCTTCTGCCTTTGTTATCTTCAGTCTGAGGCCCATATTCTTAACTGATCACCAAAGGAAGACTGTAATTTCCCCTGCTTTGATCATGACCATGTCTCCACATACACCTGCGATTTTGCCTCTGACCTTGCCCTTTACTACTTCCTCTTCTGACCCCTGCCCTTCTTCTTCTTTCACCTGTCTGTGCATGAAGCAGTAGCACAGTGTTACTGCTATGAGGTTCAGCAGTCAGAATGTTACTGCGCTCCAAGACCTCTGATATATGATCCTCTTGATCGCTCCCCAATCCCTCACTACCTGAAAGCCTTCATATACATCAGCCTTGATCGCTCAAAATCATCACGATTTCTTCTGCTTCTACTTCAAATCTAGCAAGTCTTGTCATTATTATTTTTTTTTTTTTCAAGGAAAAGCTTTCTTAAAATCTTCCATAACTTATCTGTGGGTATGTATCAATTAATGTGTCCATCCCACAGAATATAGATTCTAATGAGTATTATTTTCATTTTCATCATTTTAAGTTCAAATTAAGTCCTACAGCAGTGAATTTTTTTGAAGACGCAAATAAATTAAATATGTTTCAAAAAGTTTAGGCTGTTTTCACAATTCAGAAGGTTGTGTGCTAATATTGATGCTAATATTATATATATATATATATATAATCCAAGCACGTACCAGATAATCCAAGGCATTTCTGTATCCGTTCTCAAATCATCTCTTTGTGTTGTTTTGTGTTGTGTTTATGTGTTTTTTATCATATCATGTGAATAGTCTGCTGGAAAAAAAAAAAAAACATGGGAGAAAAAGTTTGACATAAGTGCGTTTTCCTGAAAATTTTTAATTTACTCAAATTTAGAAAGTGTTTGCTATTAAAAACAGCTAGTTTCTATGCATTTTAAAATGTGGGGAGCACATTTTGATAGGTGGCCCACCTTCCATATTCTTACGGTACAGAAAGGTGCTGTGTGTGAACACAGGCTCAGCATGCAGGTAACTTGGGAGCAAATTTCTGATTGGCTTTTACCTGCAGTAATGAAAAAAAAAGTGTTCTATTATGATTCACTCCTAGCTCTCAAATGCTGACAGTTAAAATGTATGTTATATCAATTCATGAAAGAAGAAATACTTTTAGAAAAGGAAAACTAGAAAAAACATTCACAGAGTAATGATGATACATCAGATGGATAAAATGGTAAAATGTAAGTCTGCTAATTCCCGAATGGAAGTGACAAGATGAATGTGCTTTGGAACAACACGGCTAGCTAGCAAATTTGGGTGCTGAGAATAGAATTACATTACTACTTTGGTATACAGTATCGTATCCAGTCCATTACAAAAATGCTTAAACTGTTTCCTTCAAATCTCCATATCAATGTGCATATATATATCTACTTTCCAGCAAAAATTACACAAGCCCATAACTGTTCAAAAATGTAGACCATTCTTATTTTAACTCATTCCTTTCTTCCTTATTTCTTTCTTCAGACATAACCAGCGAGCACTGGAGGTGCAGAGAGATTCAGTCCACAAGAATCGATGTCACGTACGTTTTCCTGAGGTCTTCTCTAGTTTCCCCTACAAAGTTAACGTGACAGCAGTTAACGCTTTGGGCAGGGCATATACCACCATCTCTTTTGAGGAATCCACCATAGGTAAGGAAGTTGTTTTCCATTCTTCTCTCCTTTGTCCTTCCCTTTCTCTGCTTTATTCGTATTGTGTCCTTGACTAAATCCTGGGTATAAAATGGATGCCTTATCACGGTTGGTTCTACATTACCATAGTGATGAGCGGTGTTCTGAGCCAGACCTGACGTCAAAAGGTTCACTGACATTATGAAAATTTTAACAATATTTAATCGTTACTCATTCATGCTGCAGAATAATAGCATTGTCATTAAGGCTTATCAACAATCATTTTTTTGATCTTAGTTCAAGGGCGTAATTAAAATTCTCTTCCCCTCACAGTTTGACAAATATTTGGCAAAGAAAAATAAAACTAAAATGCAAAATGTCAAGGCATCTTTTTAACGATGCCAACCCTTGAGCTTTCTAATGCATTCGTTTGACCACAGATGACTGATTTCATTTACTTCTTTCTTCCCTCAGAGATTTGTTGCACATCCAGCAGAGCTCTGTGCCAAAAGACAAAGAAAATTGAAATTTCAATAGCCAAATAAGTGTCACTCAGTTGAAAGGAGAGTGCACAGCTTCTTTCCATAACTGTCAGCATAGTCCATTAGTGGGAAATCCACTGACTGTGCACCCTTTTTCAAGTCATTATTAAATGGACTAGATAATATAAGCACAAATTTTCTCCCTTTTCAGAAGCAAATTGCATTTGATAAAGGCAGGATGTGACGTTTTGTTGGTGGTCTAGTTTCATACTGACGCATCGCTGATAAACCAAACACAAGTAAACTGTAAAAACTAGCAAGGTTATGTGTTTTTTGTCTTCTGTGTTCATACTCAGCAATAAATCTCAAAAACCTCTTAACTGATTTTTGTGGAATTTGGTGAACAATTAGGTATAGGTAATTTCATGCAAGATAGGACATTTTTAAATATAATTTCTTATGATGCAGTTTTTGTTTTTTTTTCTCTTCACAAATTAAAAATAAATAATAGCCTTGGTGGATTTATGCACTGTATGAGTGTGTTTTCCTTTAAGATAAGGCTTGTTATTATCATGGAATGTTAAATAAAGGTGAATTTAGTTGAATATTTTGGAAAAATGCATTTTGAATTGTTTTTCTTTTCCACTGCAGAGGACTAAATAATAACCAGAGTACTTAGAATTCATAACCAGCTCCGGCTGAAAAGCACTGAAGAGGAGAAATTCATTTTAAAATAGGAATGAGGAGTACTTTGATAGATAACTGAAGTTGCTTGTATTGCTTAGAGTGCAATATGCACTCTATGGGTATGCAAAGACACACACACACACACACACACACACACTCCTATACATTTTATATGGGACTATGAGCAATTCTGGTGAGTGTGTCGGATTAGAGAGTAAAGTACTGAAAGAAGGGCTCTGTGTGTGTGTGTGTGTGTGTGTGTGTGTGTGTGTGTGCTGGCATGCATGTGCGTGCGTGCGTGTGTGTGTGTGTATGAGTAAGCAAGTGAGGCGGTGACATGCTCTGCCAAGCTTAGGACACAGGATTCATGAAAATGCTAATGCTAGCTGGATTAGCGACTTGGCTGAGAAAATATCCCTAAACTTTATGTGATGGAAAAACACTCCCTCTCTCCACTCTTTCTTTCTCCCCTTTTCTTTCTTCTTCTCTTTCCTGTTTCTCTTTTATTTCAACATTCCTTTCAACTCCCTTCTTATTCTTTATTCCCTCACCTTTTCCCACTTTTCTTTTCCCTATAGCTCTTTGCTCGCGACAGCCATTTCTTTTTTCTTCTCTCTTGTTCTACGACATGAACAGGGCAGCCTTGTGTGTGTGTGTGTGTGTTTTTACCGTAGACAAACTGCCAGCTGCTGTTCAGGATCAGATGGATCATGGTAATTGGTCTGTTTCTTTTTGATGTGAGCTCTCAGCGTTTTTCATAATGTATTCAACGGAGCTCTTGACATCCTTGATAGGTCTTGAAGCGATCGAGATTCAGCTTGTGAAGTTCTCTCAGCAATTTTACACTTTATTTTCTTGCGGGAAATGAGAACACCACCACCATCATCATCATCATCATCATCATCATCATCACTGCCTGAGGGCTGCTTTGTGTTTCATTTTGATAATTGTCTTTTACTATCAGAAGTATGTGCTATGCACTTGTCCCTTAGTCTTTGTGGTTTGGAAGGAATTTTAAACTTTACTTGTATTGTGGCATATTTTTGAGGAATTTAAAAAAGACATAATACTTAGTGGGCAAGGTTTTTTTCAAGGGTTGATTAAAAAATGCAGGCAGTGACATTTGTGAAAAAATAAATAAATTATGCATGGCCACAAGTTACATACGCATGCAAATTAGATAATAGCTTATTAATGTGTGGAAACGAGATACGTAAATCATGGCCACAAGACACATACACCATGAGTTACTGTTGCATGGGAACGAGATACTTAAAGCATAGATATAAGTTCTTAATGTGTGGAAACAACTTAATTATAAACATGATATGACAGTAGGATAGCTAGCCGCACCAGCAAATTGATTTTGCACTTGTTCTGAATTTTACGGTAACCGATTTGAGACAGCTGGAGGCTATTAGAAGCGACCATGTGCAAGTGTATTACGTTTTGTAGGTCACAAACAACAATAAGGTGTTTCAGAAAAGACATTACAGATTAATTGCAAACACTTATTGGCCATAATAGTAGTTTTTTGTTGTTTTTTTTTTTTTAAATCTGTTCCTGTGGTGATGAGAAATACATGTGTTTGAAACACTGCAAAATACAAAAATCATGTTCAGTTTTGTTCAAATTTAGCCACATTATTGTGAAGACGAGCGTCGTCTCACCCCCCTTTCCTTTCAGTGTGCCTATTCTTTCTTTAGTTTTCTGCTCCTTTCATTTTGTTCACCTTCTCTGTCCCCTCTTTGCTCTCCTCTCTTCATCTCTTCTTTACTGCATTGTTAAAAGTCTTTCTCTCGCCGTTCTAAGTTGTAAGTCACATTCATTTTCAGGGACAATGAGGCAGATCGTAAATAAATAAAACAATTTCATGCTTCCTGGTGCACTTCTGAATTCTGAGTGCTAGTAAGACGATTTTCAACTGTCCTTGTTCATCCGACCAAATCTGGGATGAAATTAGATGAGATTGTGTGTGTGTGTGTGTGTGTGTGTGTGTGTGTGTGTGTGTCCTCACATGTGTGTGTGTTTGTGCTGTCATGCTGTGGGTACAGTTACTGAGAGTACCCTGGAGCAAGCTCCAGACTCATCAAACGATAACTTAAAGCTTTCTAGTGTCAGGATGATCAAACGATAACTGATCTCTTCTAAGTGCAAAGGCTTCTACAGTTAAAGCACAAAGAACATGTGATTTGCACATGGATTTAAGAGTACTCGACTCGTGTAGGAAGAAACTGGGAGATCAGAATTAGACCGCGAGTGGGAGTGTTAGGATTTGCTGAAACTATTTTGTCCAAATCTCCCTGAAACAAAGTTTTGTGTTGTAAAAATTATTCCACTTTTCAATTTGCCTGCATTCTAATGATGCTGGGCCACCTTAATGCCTTTTTGTCAGTCAGGGTGGCTCTGGACTTAAAAGGTTTAAAAAAAAAAAAAAATCACAACTTTATATTTTGAAAAATTTAGTAGTACTACATTACTCATTCAGTGTAATACAATGTAATGTACTGAAATAAAATTTCAAAAGGTTACTGCAAAGTAGGAGATTTTCGAGAGCTCCAATCATCTGTCTTCTACGGCATCCTTTAAATAAATAAATACTGAACAACTGAAACTCTTTTCTGAATGAATTCAGTTTTTTATGCAATATTCATACTTTTTTTTTTTTTTCTTAAATGAAGCTTCAAGGATTTGTATGGAAGTACTCAATCACTTCACTTCACTATTGGTAATACACTCATCTATTTTTATGCTTTATGATGCATAAAATTTGCTCCAATTTGTTGGCTATATTGGATATAATTTTCAACAAAATACTCTCAAGTATGCATCCTGAAATACTTTTTTCCATACCATTTAGACCTTAATTTTTATTTTATAACAAGATTACCAAACTAGAACATCTGATGCACAAAATATCTCCCCTTTACATGTAAGACATAAAACTGGTCTGAAACAGGTAAGATGATGTATAATAATTATTTTGTGAACATTACAATCAGATGTTTATACATACATGCGTTCCACAGGTTTGGCCTACTGCAGTATAGTCACTTTTTCTTTTCTTTTTTGCATGTTGTACCTTTTTTTAAACATAGTTGGTAGAAATTTGTTAGAGGGAAAACTGGAACCCAGGACATTAACAACAAAGCCACTGGGAAGCTGTTTAAATGACTTTTATCTTTTTTTTTTTCCTCACATTTTTGTAAGGGTGACATGCTTACCCTCCCTCTCCCTTGTTCCATTTTCAGGAGACAGCATATATAATGGTCTTGGAAGTGCAGTTTGAAAGATTAGACTTTTATGTTACAGTATACCTCTTCAATTTTGTCTCCCAACAAAGAGCCAACATTAAGGAAGGATAATCTCAGGACAGATGGGGATAGAAGATTTTTCTTTAAAAGGCTACCACTATAATCTTTGTTCCAAAAAAGATGAGTACATATGAAGAAATAGCCAAAACATAGGAAAAGTGTATCCAGATATGAATGCCATGATAGACTATTTCAGGCCACATATGTACAACAATGGGATCACATAAAATTATACAGACCATGTTTTCTTTTTTTTTTTTTTTTTTTTNTTTTTTTTTTTTTTTTTTTGTTTTCCTTTTAAACAAGTTACTATATTTTTCAAAGTTTCTGCCCACGCAATTCAGCTGTTAGCATAGACTTCTTAACATGATCTTTTTAATGTATTGGCATGCCATTGTTATCTTTCTCCAAGTAATTAATGGGCATTTGGCATGTATATGGCCTCTGTATCCAGACACATTATATTGGTGATGACATGGCATTTACATCTTGCATTTAAAAGTGTTCTCATTATTTTGATCAGGATGGATGTGTGAGCCAGTCTCTGCAGGCAGGTTACGCTATTGAAGTCCAAAGTTTCTTCCTTGCTACATACATATGCTTCTTCAATGTTTTAAAAAACTTACATTTTGGCTGGGGCTGTCACATGGCTGGTAGGTACCCATGTAAGGTAAGGCAAAACTTCCCAGCAAACCAGAAGACAAGTCAAGGTGACTTGTGGGCAGATTTTATCTCCCAGATTTTCAGATTGCGTTTACAGCTGACTAGCTGTGACTGAGATCAGATCACAATCAGGCAGATTGGATTGCATTCCGATCACAATGCGCTCTGTGAGCATTTACACCCTGCATTAAAATGATGTTCCTTATCTGATGACACATCTGGATTCAGCTTACATTTTAATGCAAGGCATAAATGGGGCCTATTTGTACTCGTGCCATGAGTCTATTGGGGGCATACCACCCATTTTTGTTCTTTCTGTACGTACACAGTATCCTTTTGTTTTAGGATTTCTGGTCAGTGACTCTGCTTGGAAGAAAGACCACTCACTTATGGTGGCTTCACTAAGCTTGTATGCATTTTTCTATTCTTTTGATTCTTTCTTTTGCCTCTTTATTCTTCCTTTCCTTTCTTCTTTCATGTTTTTATTCAGTTACTTGAAGAAGGTCACAATGAGATTATCATCTCTCTCAAGGGAGAAAGCTGTCTCTCTGCTTTTATCTGTCTCTTATCATCACACCATCTCTCTTTCATATTTCTAACTATTCATTCTTTGAAGGTCACAGTAAATTCTTTTTTCATAGAGAGAGAGAGAGAGAGAGAGAGAGAGATGTCTGTTAGCTTTTGTCTCTATCCCTACATAACCAACATGTTTGCTTATGCATTTTTACCTGAATCACTCTTATCCTGTTCATCATTGTGTCCCTCCATATCATCGTGTCTGCGAATCTTGTCAGACATTCAGCTTGTAATTGCTACTATCCATTTCCTTTCATCATATGTGCATCTGGAAGGAAAAGGGTGTCATATAGCCAAAATGGCAGGCCAATGTGTTCCCTTGTGGGAGTGATCTAACTACGCCCGGATCATTTAATATCTCCTGAAAAGCATTCTATTGAATTGAATCCACGCATCTCCTCTGTGTGTCTTTCTTAGTGGACATGCATTCGGAGACACAACATTTATACATGTCTTTTCTTCAGGGACTCTCTGCTTCTCATCTTCCCTCAAATCACTGCATCATCCTCTGTCTTTGTCTTCATTTCTGTCTCTCACTGACAAATTAACAAATGCCACCATCGCAACACACATGGATTAAGGGTCAAATTTAGATGCACACTAGCACACATTCTGATGCTCCAGACTCCTGGCTTTTATTATTTCCTTTAGATTGCCCACTGACCTGACTAATCATTCTATTTGAGCTTTATCTTGGTTGTTTGCTTCAACCCAAAAGGATAACTGACATGGCTGGCTCTTTTCTGCTCCTCTAAAAAGCTCGCACGGGACTTTTGTAGCCTGTGAGGATTTTTACAAAGTAACACTTGACCCTGTGCTATCTGCAGCTTCATTTTGTTTTCATGCACCAGTAGAGAGCACTCTAAATATCATCATTTCCTTTATTTCTGTGGTGCTATGGACATTGCATCCTCAGTAGATAATGCTCCCTTCACGACCTCTGCCAAAGTCCTACTTTGAAGAGTCAACCAGACAGCATTAGGGGGAGTTAGGGGTCGGGAGATTCCATGTCCATAAAATGAGATGCAGTGGTAAATGTCAGCTTCAAAAGTTCTTAACTGAAAAGAGAAAAGACCCTAATAACCCTGAATGCTGGGAGAAGCTTTGAAATTTGATGAAGGCATCTGATGCACTGGGAAAAAGATCCATCTAATGGAAACAGGATGGATGAGGGTCAGAAAATTGAAAGAGGTGCATGGGATTAGAGGTTTAGAGATGTGGATTTTTAATGTGGCTACATTAAAAAAAAAAAAAAAAAAAANAAAAAAAAAAAAAAAAAAAGATTATCACTTTGAAAAACGCTTTGATTTTAAATTCCAGTTTGCCAGATAGAGCAGCAGTCCACATTTATCAGTTGACCTTTGTGTTATCAGCATCACATTGAAAATATTTATTATTTATACATGACATTTGACTGAGTGGGAGCATATAGGTAGAAAATCCAAATCCAGAACTGGAGAAATTTAAGGTATTCTGCAGAATGTCTTAATGAGGAGGATAGAAATATATATCCAATGTTAAAGAGGACATGAGACTTGTATCTGTAATTCCCTGGAATTCCATGACGACCAGTGTTACCAGTGAAATGTTACTAGTTCATGAAAAAACTTAATAAATATATTTGCATTTACACTAATATACAATACTATGAAAAAATGTCTTTCTCATTCCAAATTAGGAACTCTGAGCTATGTCAGACTAATTAACTCACAGCTAACTGCTAATAGTAGAATAGTAGAATCCAAAGAAATAGTTGTAATTAGACCTTTAGAAAGGTAATATGGACCACTGAGCTGTTTATCTAATGTTTAGGCAAAAAAGTAAGACCTGTTTCAGTAGTATTACTTTATGATAGAATTCTCCATCTGAATGTTTTCTTGCTGATTTTTGCTTAAAAAAAAAAAAAAAAAAAAAAAATTTGCTCACATCAAATTTCCTTGTGGAGGAACGTGGGACAATTAGGTTGGTAAGTTTAACAACATACAATTATATGTTATTGAGAGGAGAAGAGGGGTCTTGAATTCTCCCTGAGTGATATAGAAAAATGTTTAAAGCAAAAGTAAAAAAAAAAAAATGGAGATGTCTGTTGAATATCCCTGACTGGCATCTTTATAAAAAGCATATTCATTCTTCTCAGCAGTGGAACAACTGTTGTCTATGACTTTCTTGACCTTAACAACTCTTTTTTTACCTGCCCCCTCAGTCAAACCAGATCCCCCAGAGCGTGTGGTGGCAACCCCGATCCGTAACAATGTTCGGAGGCTGGAGGTATCCTGGAACAGTCCATCTACCTGGCCTGACATAGATAACTTCCCTCTGAAATACTTCCTTCGGTACCGGCCACTCATCCGAGACCAGTGGCAGCATGTGAGTAGCCCTGGTGTGTGTGTATGTGTGTGTGTATGTGTGTGAATGTGTGTAAATGACAGAGAGAAAGAGAGTGGGACTGTCCTTTTATTGCCATTACAGTGGCAGATTCTTGAAAGGTTTTTGCATGAAATTAATATAACATATCAACACTGGAAAACACCTGTTAGAGTATTATTCATTTTTCTGTATTTGAAAACCTCTGGTGAGCACATTATGTTGCTATTCTAGAAATAATGATTGAACCATAACTACTGGCTTAACTGTATTGCAGATCAAGTTTTACTTGGAAACAGTCCATCCATTTTTCAAAAGAAAATGACACATTTTGTAGGTAGTGGATGACTTTCATGGAGCAATATTTGCCATTTGTAACCAGGCAATTTTGGCTTACAGGGCATTTTAGGGAGATATGAAAACCGGGCCTAATTATAGTCTTCTGTGTGATCAGTCAAATTGTTGTTTTTAGGGTACATGAGATTATTAAGATAAAAAAAAATACTAAAAGTCTTTGTCTCGAGAGATGCCTCTGAGAGCATTTAACAGTGATGAGTGAAATCATCCAAACTGAAGCTTTTGAGTTTGATCCCTGGTCAGACAGTCATAATGGCTCAGCCGGTTTGGTCTATGTTACCATATCTGACTATTTCTTGTGGGTTCAGTTCCCTACGGGCTCTCTATAGTAAAAGCATATGTGTCCACTATAGGATTCCTGGGATGAAAGCTCTCTAAAAAAGGTCTAATGTTGCAGCACTATTATCATACACATCAATGGTTTGCCAAGGTGTTGTTCCAAGAACTTGGGTTACAGACCTTCACATGTCAGCACAGACACATGAATTGGAGACGTGCACATGCATTTGACATGTGCATGTGAGCACTTTGTGTCTTTCTCTCATTCTGTCCTTCCCCCCACCTACCTTTCAACACTTGCATATCTCTGTCATTTCCCCCTTGCTTCAATATTCCCTTTTTTTTCTTTATTTTGCCCTGGCTATTTCTCCTCTTCCTGTTTTCTCCCTCACCTTCCCAGCTTTTTTCATTTCTTCTCTTTCACTGTTTCCCAGTTCCTTTCCTTCTTTCTGAATCTTAAATGTAATTCAACTTAGGGTTGAATGACATTTGCCATAATACCAAACATTTTAAATGGTTCGAAGCAATGTGGAAAGGTTTTCTATATTTCATTCATGTTTTTCTGTTCAAGTCATGACTAACAGGCTCTTAAATTCACAACTTTGGGGAAGCCTGTCATTCTGTAAAGTTAGACATTTTGAACGTTTGCCTTTGATTCCTTTGCAGTCATCCAAAGCAAGATCAAAAGTGGTCTAAGAGTGAAGCTTAAAAGACTCAAACTCTGTCGCATATGTTTAGAAAGAGCTTTTCAGGCATATGTGCGTGTTTTTGTTTCTGTTTGATTAGTTTGGGCATATGTGAGCACAGCAATCACAGTCGGGGCTTGATCTATAGCCACAGGTAGTTAGGTGCGTAAGGTAATCTTTGGTTAACAAATCAAACAGATGCTGTGAAAAGAAATCTCACCTAACATGTCTTAAGATTAACATATTGTAGCATGTCGCGTATCTTCGTATGCGCTGCATTCTCCTGTTCAGCCATCTGAAGGAGGCACATCTTTTTTTGCGAAATGTGAAGTGATATATCATTCAAACTCAGCAGTCTGCTCACATAGTTTTGCTCGTTATGGCCCAAATGGTGACTACGACTAAGAATGTCATGTAATTCAGTCAAGCCAGCATAGTAAACTTCTTCCTTGATTTTGATGCTTCTCCCCCACATTTTTGACCAATGAGCAGAACGAGCATACTCACATGGCTTTTGCAGATATACTTTGGTTCACTTGTAATATTTTCTCTGTAAAACAAATTAAATGAAGGGATAAATTGAACAAAAATATCAACTTGTTCTTTATTTCTGACCAGATAAAACTGGTTTTAGGTTTAAAATGCACTATTTGGAACTATTGGATGCCAACTGGTATTTAATCTCTCTTTCAAGCAACCTAAAACCACTCAAGACATGCTTGATGTAAATTATTCCCTGAAATATCAGTTGCTCTTTTGGAGCTTCATGACCTTGAATCCTCATCTGGTGACGTAGAATTTACAACCATAAGACAGATCATTTAAATGAAGAATTATAATTAATTAAGTATATAATTTACCATAATTAATAACTGTCACAAGAACTACCTATTCCATGTGCAATGTCTCTCTCTCTCTCTCTCTCTCTCTCACACACACACACACACACACACACACACACAGAGAAGNATGTCTCTCTCTCTCTCTCTCTCTCTCTCACACACACACACACACACACACACACACACAGAGAAGCAAGAAGGGAGAAAGTTGCAACACCTCAGATCTTTGTGGTTCACACTGATGATTAAACCTGACACACACCCTCAGTTTTCATTTTCACCCTCACCGCTAATCAATCCGTGTGTGTGTGTTCACGCATAACGTGAAAGGTGGGAAACCAAAGTCAATATTTGGATTGGGTGAGAACACATAATTTGGAAATTACATAAGTACAGTTGATGACAGCTGAAAACTGCAGGCTTTTCCGTCTTTATGGTGTCTTTGATGAATGTCTCCATGACTGGATTTATTTTAGTACATGTACATGTGGTTTTCAGTATTGAATTTGGAACATATCACCATCAGACTCAAAGGTTTTGTAGTTTTACTTCTGCTTCTTTTATTAAGTGCTGTTTGACAGTGTTGAAGATTATTACCACAACTCTCAAACCTTCATTCTTACGGATAATCTGCATGCTGGAAGCACTTCACATAAAATTAGTGTTCATTCTGTATAAAATATTGAGGTGCAGATTTTACTTGTTTCAAGTAGATTTTTCCAAAACATCAAGTTTTATTAGAAATGTGTGTATAATGTCATGCCCTATTAATATATTAATATTCACTTTAAGATTTAATGATGAAAACCAAGATTACTAGTTAATTGTGATTCATGATCATTTCTCTCATTCCCATGACTCCATGTTTGACTATGCTGTATACTAAAAAAAAAAAAAAAAAAAAAAAAGCATCAGCTGCATTTATGAGGATATAATGGATTTGCCATCTTAGAAACAGACAGCCATAATGTTAAATCTGTCTATTTCTCTTGGTTATGACAGCTTGTCACTGGCTTCTGCCATTAGACTTGATCCTGGCTGGCAATAAATTTTGTGTTTAATGATTATCTTTCAAAGCACATAACTGCAGAAAGCATTTGGATTTAAAACTACCAAGCCGTGACCTAAATCGTTTACTGAAGTTTAATACGGTTGCCCAAATAATATACAGTGTTTACTAGCCCCACATATACTTCATTAATGACAGTTTCAGATGTTGAATACTAATTTACGTGGCTCGAATTGGGAGGAATTCACCTTTAATGCAGGTTGACAGCAGAGCTGAGTGAGGAAGGCTTTTGGTTTTGAATGTGTTGTGAATCAGAAAAGAAAGAGGCGGGGTGATGAGACCGATCATCCTTCATTCTTTTGAGGAATGGAGGGATGAAGAGCTGATGATATAGACTGATGATATTGGTAGGGAAAGAAGAATGAGAAAAGGTTTTTAAATTGGATTTAAATGGAATGCAACAGTAAAGGAGAAACAGTTAATGAGTCACAGACTCTGTTGATATAGCAAAGTGATTTATGCGTATATGGAAAGGTATTGAATGGGATATTAAAATGTAGAGCCCATAGCAGGTTCAGATTATGGCTTTTACAGAGAAATTAAAATGACCATACCTTCTACAAATGTGCATAAGTGTTAGAAGGTGAAATATTGAATTTTAAGGTGGGTGTATCACCTGAGCATATTATTTTTAAAACATTAGGGGATTTGGGCAAAATAACAGGAAAACTAAAATATGGTTTTATGTTATGAAAATTGGTTGACAGTAATATAATGTGTTTGAGGATGATATTTATTGGGTTTAAACATGTAAAATTGCAGGTATGGTCCTTTAATGCTGATACTGCTGGTGTAAGGTGTTGATGTAAATGGGGAGCAGTGAAAAAAGAGTTTTGATGGTCACGAGTGGGTGGGTGGAGGGCAATAGATGGATGGAAGGAAGAGTTATGGTTAAAAATGCAGGCATGGCAGGATCAGATAGAAAGATGAATGGATGTGGAGGAGAAAAGAATGTGGATAAGGAGAAGGATTGTCATGCAACAATGGTAGCCTCAGAGAGGTATGGATGAAAGAGTGAGGGATGAGGAGAAAAACTGGAAAAATAGAAGCTACTTTGACAGTAAAGTTTCATAAGCGATCAGTTATCAGTTATCAGTTGTTGAGAGTTAGACCAATGAATGGCTGCATGAAGGACAGAGAGATGGAAAGAGTGATGGAAAAGCCTAGAATTTGTTTAATGAAAAAAGCAGAGGATGAAAAGGAAAGATGGCCAAAAGAAGTTTAGGACTCTTGTGCAATTTTGATTTTCATTGAATTTGCATTTCATTTGCCATCTAAAAAGCCACACTGTGAAAAAAGTCTTTATTAGCCAGGATGACATGTTTAGCTTGTAGAAATCTTGACGTTTCTGGCAAATTTGTCAACAACAAATATGGCCTTAATAACAGTGAAATTTGTCACAGTTCTGCATGTCTGATCAGCCACTCACCTGCCATTTCTGCCTGCCTGGTCCTCAGCTACTCACCTGCCATTTCTGCCTGCCTGGTCTTCAGCTCCTCACCTCCGTTCATCAGCCTGATTCATTTCAGGTTTGGACGCTGTCACCAATTAGCACCAATCAGGCATGGATTTAAGCCCCAGCCTCACACTCACCCTTTGCCAGATTGTTCTTTGCCATCCCTGATGCGAGACATTCGAGTGTTTATTTGTGGACTGACATCCTGTTACCGACTTGGCCTGTCTTGGACAATCCTGCTTGTCGTTTGCCTGGAAACCACCTCTGCCTTCTGTCCCCGACTCTGATTCTGGTCCCTGCGACTGGGTTCCCCGTCTGTCAGTTTCTGTGTAGGCGCTTTGTCCTGCCTGTTGTTCTGCCTGCTTCTGTGTTGGACTGAGAACTCCATTAAAGAACTTAACTTGTCAAAGTTGTACTGTGTGCTGCATTTGGGTCCAAACCCCACCCATCACAGAAATTCAGTTTTCATTTGTTACATTTGTGTTTTGTTTTGTTTTTTTTGTTTTTTTTGTTTTTTTTGACAGAATGACTCAATTAAAATTGATGCTATGAGTTTTGTAGATTTTTTTCTTCATTTTATTTTCTAGAAATTACATCAATATTTTTTTCTTTTTGGGGGAAAGAATTTTTTTCTTGATTTTATATTTCATCTCATTTTTTTTCATCTAAGAAAGAAAGAACAAAACAAGCAGAAAATAGCCAGAAATTGACCTTAATGTCTGGATTTGTTTTTACTCCGTGATTTCCACGGCCCTGCTGCATTGTTTCTATCCCTCCCTCACCCCTTCCGTGAGTTATGAACTCAGACTCTTAGAGCAATTAAAGCAATGCTTCAGTAACTGTGATAAGAACTATTTCACATTGCTCAGTATTCTCCTCCTGGTTCATAACTGCATCAGCGATGCTGTAATCACTCTGTGGGGATGACGCAGAACTCAAGTTGACTGAAAACACACACACGTGTCCACGAGCATGCATGCATACAAACATGCGTATATGCAGAAATGAATGCGTGTGCACAGGAGCATGTGCAAGTACATACACATATATTACAGCTGAGCATACAGTCATAAATAGACACATATATTTTCTTCAGTGCAGTTGCAAAGATTATTGTGTAGTCTTGAATACAGAGAGAGAGAGAGAGAGAGAGAGAGAGAGAGAGAGAGGTATATACAATAGAGTGGACACACCTGCTTGTAGACATTCAAGTCTCTCTCTCTCTCTCTCTCTCTCTCACACACAAGCTATGCATTCCCCTTGAAAAGCCCCCATGAAGTCACACCTACACGACATCCCATTTGCTCTCACACAAAAAAGGACAAAGACCAGCATACACACAGAACCAAAAAGCTGAAACACACATGATGTAAGAGACAGAAAGCCAAACAGAGGGACATGGTAAGCGGAGAAGCAGAGCACAAAAGAGGGGGAGACTTAAAATCCTTGTTCTTTTTATCTGTGTCTGCTCGGCCAACTCATTGTAGCATTTCATTCATTTATTTCCTTGCACATTTTTCCTCTTTTGTCACTCGTTCTGACATGCTGCCTCTCCTCTTCCTTCCTCTTTCCTGTCTTAGTCCATGTCCTCTCCATCTCCCCTTCTCTCTCTCTCTCTCTCTCTCTCTCTCTCTCTCTCTCTCTNTCTCTCTCTCTCCCACACTCCATTTGTTTTTGACTCACTATCATTTCCCTCCCTTTGCCTCTTACCTCCAGCCCTCCCCAACTGTCCCTATCTTTCTCCTTTCTCCCTCAACATATTTTCACAGTGCTATCACTCTCTCTCTTTTAGCACCAACATGCAATCTTTCTCCTTCTCTCTCCATCTGCCTATACATGTAATAATGGTCTTTGTATGTTTGCCAAAAGTCACTCTCATCCTGTGAGCACTTAGATGAATCAATAGCGGAGCAAAAGCATTGTGTGTGTGTGTGTGTGTGTGTGTGTGTGCATGTGTGTGTGCGGAACATTGTTATCATTGTAAAGGAAAACAAAGATGCAGACACTGAATAAAAGGTTATTCAACTCAATCTGACATGCACCTCATGAATGCAAACTGCCCCCTCTCATTCACTCTAGCTCTACCTCACCTTCTCTCTCTCTCTCTCTCTCTCTCTCTCTCTCTCTCTCTCNCTCTCTCTCTCTCTCAATTACCTCCGTCTCCCTTATTTTTCTCTCCATCCCGTCCCACTCTTTATTTCAGGCTCTTCTGTTTTCCCCTTCTGTTATTCCCCTTTCTGCAGCTATCACTTCTCCCTGTCTGAGCCACCCACCCTTTTACCATTCATCTATTCATCCATCCATCTATGAATCCAGACAGCTATCTAACCATCCATCCCGCCATCCATCCATTTGTGTGTATGGGTGCACTGATAAATGTTTAGACCTTGTTTGGGGAAAACATCCCAACTAAAGGACATGGAAACAGACAGATCATTTATCAATTTCTCTCTCTCTCTCTCTCTCTCTCTCTCTCAAACACACATACACAAACTCACTCACACACAATGCATGTTCAGTACTGTCACATATGAAAGTCATTTTCATTTTGCTCTGCTGTCCAACCACATTAAAGTTGAATTATAGTATTTACATTCAGGTAAATGTTTATGCACATTGACACATACAAAACACTGTACAGCTAAACTTTTTAAATGAATGACAATGACAAAAATATACTGTAGATATTTTAATCTAGCAGTTTTTTCCTATATATTTGGGGATTTTTTATTTTTTTTACTATAGCCATAAAGAAGTGAGAAATCCATCAGCATTGATAAAATATTAAAAACAAAAGACAAGAATCAAAGGAATAATTTAAGTAACACTATAGAGAAAGTTGCAAAGTGTTGCATTTAAAGGCCATCCTAAAAATAGGTGACATATGCAGAATGTCATCACTCGGAAGAGAATCCTCTTATCTTGTGAGTGTTTCCTGGATGGTGGCTGGGAGATTTCAGTGCTGTGATCTTTTCTATTTGTGGTGCTCTGGATGTCTGACTGGATGAGGGTGAATAAAGATGAATGGAGCCACAGCCTCTCGCCTCAGCTTCTATTGATTTCTTTATCAGCATGTCAATCCTTGGACTGTCATACACACACTCATTCAGTATCTTACAGTAGCTCCTCCGCTTGTTGGCATACACACGCTGTAGTTACCTCATTTTGGTGCTTTATCAAACCACAGTTAAGTGAGCTAGGTAGATCAGACAAATGGATAGAAAGAAAACTTGCTGTCCACTTGTTGCGTTTTTTTCACAGCACACACACAAACACACACATACACACACTGCAAAAGTTCCTGTACAATATTCATGCCCCAAAAATGCTGAGAGCCAGCTTAGCACACATGGCAGTCACCAATATCCAAAAACCATGTCCAAACATGTGCTTCTCCTACCTTCTAACAAGCTCCTGAATGCAACAAGAAAAGACATCTGAATAGTTTATGGTCTCAATGATTTCGATTTACCATGTCGTGGCTGCTTTGAATGGAGAGAAAACAAATTGATTATCCAAAATCTTATGGCCTTATTTATTTTTCAAGTTGTTCAAAGTTTATCCAAACTCTACACTTTTAACCACAAAAATTGATTTTGAAAGAAAAAAAAATGTTGATTAAAGCCAACAACTTATGATGAGTAGGTAGCTCCAGCTCCCATAATTAAATATTTAGGCAGCATTGGCATTCTCTCTTTTCAGGATTGGTGGCTCAGATAGCATAATCAGTTATTGTCACATTACACTCTAAGCTTTTAGCAGCCATTGCTCTGTGGTGGTGAAACAGTTTTTTTTTTAATTTGACTGAGAAATTAATTACTGGAGTAGAGGTTCTCTGACAAATATTATGATTCATTGAATTTAAGAAAGCAGCTCTACAGAGTGGTCAGTATAAATAACCAGTCTAAGTACAAATATTATATAATGCACACTCTGGCAAGCTGTTTTGATTGGGCGTATTTAGTTGCTTTAGAATCTCCAGCTTTCTCTACACAGTTGACAACGTCTGCAGCTCACATTTCTCTATCACATACAAATTGCACTAAAGTGATCTTGTTACATAAGCCCCTGTATTGTTGTTGCTTTCTGTGTCTCATTTGTTTTATGAGTGTAATTTTTTTTTTTTTTCTTTGACAAAGCAGCACATGAATGCACCACTTTTTAACAACCTAACTTGGAAGTCCAGATGTCAGATTTTCCTTGCAGCACATGAATGTAGCACAATTTAAAAAAATATTAGCTGGCAAAAATCGCATATCACTTTAAGTCTGTTTAATTGATCCCATGGCCAAAAACTATCTGTTCACCAGATTTCAGCCAAAGGTAGGCTATTTATAATGTTTTTATGGTGTCTTGTTACTAAAAGGTGTACGTCAATGTACATGCATGTACGTCAAGCCATGTCAATTTAGATTTTCAACATTTGATCAGGAAAAAGAGATCAAGTGTCAAAGCCTCGGAATCTTAACATGAAAGAAAAGGGGAATTTTTGGTGTCCTTAGATGCTCCCTGAAATGACGATTTTTCACAAGAGGACAGGAGATTATTCAGAGGAGTTAGAAAAGGGATGGTGGAAGAAGGGAATAAACATTATTCAGTTAATTTTTCATGACATGTTCATGTATGACATTTTTGACACAGCAGCTGGGCAGCATACACTAAAGTTAATGTAGAGCATCACCTCCTCTGGTGTTGTTAAAACCACCGCAGCCTTTTTAAGGTTATAAGGTCTAGCTCAGGCTTTTTGATTGGCTGGCAGTTTAGCTTCCTTTTACTGTAATTGCTGCCATGGCGATCGGGGCTTCAAAGAGAGAAATACTGTCTGAGAAATTACCCCTGGTGTGTGTGTGTGTGTGTGTGTGTGTGTGTGTGTGTGTGTGTGTGTG